>JAPKID020007244.1:0-10344 GCA_026931265.2 Tropidonophis doriae | reverse complement strand
AGATAGATAGATAGATAGATAGATAGATAGATAGATAGATAGATAGATAGATAGATAGATAGATAGATTAGATAGATTAGATATAGATATAGATATAGATATAGATATAGATATAGATATAGTGAATTGTCCTAATGTGAGTTCCAGGTGTAGTTATAACACATATCATTATGTCGGTTTCGTATGTATGTATGTATGTATGTATGTATATGTGTGTGTGTGTGTCTTCTCCATAGCCAAAAGAAGGAGCTGACGGTTTTTACAATCAATGAATGGGCACATTAAAGCCACTGTAATAAAGAGGATGGGCAGGAACCTGACAAGAAGGAGGCAGGCTAAATTTGGATTATTAATTGTGTTTGTCCATATTTGGGGTGGGTATGGGTAAGCAGCAGAAGGATTTCTAGCTTTTTGATCCTCCCTGGGCAGCCTGTCTTTGAACTTGGGTCACTTTAAAAAAAAATTCATTTTGATTTATTGGATGATGGAAATATATGCAAGTAGGCAGGCTGAACTTATAGGATGGGGGAAGAGAGAGGCAGGCCTGAAATGCTGAAGAGAAGATCTTTGTGTGTCATATGCTGCTTATGAATATACACATTCGTGAGTCCTAAAAGCCCACATAAGGACAACTCAGCAGGCATCTTTTAGATTTGGAGTTGCAATTGCTTCTGCAGGTTTGTGTATAAAGATGTGCATTCCTCACTTTTCCCACCACGTGAATCCAAATGATATGTGTAAGTTGTGTATGTAATTTTGAAAATGTCTTCATTATATTGCTGTATTTCTAGTGTTTGTAATGGAATTTAATTTGGGCTAAAATTTGGTTTTATGGATTTGGTGCATGTATAACTGCCTGTTTTCTAGTGATTAGATGACCCAACAGTAAGTGTGGAGGAAACTCATCTTTCTGTGCACTGATAAACCAGATGCAACTGTGATATAGGTGTGCAATCCCATTTAGATATTGACAATATTGAATTTGTATGTCAGTAAAGATATGGGCGTGGGTATCTGTATATAAATAGAATTTGATCAGGCGAAGTGTCACAATGTAGGTATATGGATGCATGTCTGGAAATGAGTCTGATGATATCTGGGCATGGTGGTGATTTGGATCTACAACAGGAATGCACCGTCTGTGGGCCGGAGAGTTGCAGACTTGCCTGGCACATCAAATGCAGCACTCCAAAGGGGCTGGGTGAGAATCCCCTGAAGATCTTGTGAGCCTGAAAAAGTCTCTGCAAAATTTGAAGCACCAATGTTGCCCCTTCGCTTTTCCTCTCCAAATCTTCTTTCTATATAATTAAAAATGTAACAAGAATTTGTTCAGAACTGCTAATCTCCGAAAGTACTGCATCGATCACTTCTAAATTTTCACACAACGTTCCTTTCAAGTACGGCACCAATGATATACATATATAGATTGTGTAGATGTCACACCTGTGCCAGGCACATGCAACAGAAATATAAAAAATTGTAAAAAAGGATACAGAAAGAGCAGTGGGCCACAGGTATTATGTCATCCTTTATGACATAAAATACTCTATCGATAAAATTCAAGGAGAAATACAGTAGGTAGGTAGGTAGGCAGGCAGCTATAGGGATAGAGAGAAGGAGGGAGAAATGCGGTAGGTAGGTAGGTAGGTAGGTAGGTAGGTAGGTAGGTAGAGGGATAGAGAAAGGGAGAAATACAGTAGGTAGGTAGGTAGGTAGGTAGGTAGGTAGGTAGGTAGAGTAAGAGAGGGAGGGGAGGGAGAAGGAGGGGAAACCGATGCAGAGAAAGAAGGGGGTTGCTGAGGGTCAATGAGGGGAAACTTTTTCATTTGACCAAACTTGGCCACAGCAACGCATGGCGGGTACAGCTAGTATAAAACAATAAAAACTATTTAAAAGGAGGGGGGAGCACCATCAAGCTAAAATCATTGACATTTGACGGGAAAGACAAGCACTGATAATGGTGAATCCTTTTTCTGCTTTCCTTTGGTTCAGAATACACAGATTCCTTTCCCCAAAAGGCCAGGAAACAGCATCTCTTAAACTTCCTCCACCAATGCAGAGAGAGAGAGAGAGATTTGCAATTATCTAACTTCGCTGAGGTCCAAAAGTTTCACTTCCCTAATTCAACAAATTTCAAGAATGTCTCATGTAAACATGCGAGATCCTTTTCTGGCAGCTGGGCAGTTTCTGCTCCGTCTCTTCCCTCCACCCCAACCCACTGGAGCGCCTGGACTTTCAGCTGATATGTGACTCACAGTGGAAGAATTTCAAAACAAGTGTAATAATTTTAATATGGTTTGTTTTGGCTAAGGGGAATGGATTAAATTGGGAATCGGAGCTGGCTGTGTTTTCCATTCAAGAATGGAACAAGCTGGTTCTCTCCCTCATAGCTTTCTTGATCTCTCCTGACTTTTGGTAGCGCACAATCCGAGTAAGATCCCACCATGAATTTGTGACTTGATCTGTTAAGATAATTATTTCCCACCCCCCATGCCCTGGGGATGAGCCTGACTTGTGATGATCCTAAGGATGCATCTGTCTTGTTTTCTTTATCTTTCTTTATCTTTATTAAACTTATATCCCACTCCCATCTCCCCAAAGGGACTCGGGGCGGCGTACAGGGAATATTTAAAAAACATAATACCACAATACAAGCCATTTAAAAAATAAATTAAATAGAATTAACCCCTGTACTAAAATCCCATAATTAAAATACCAGATTAAAATTTAAAACTAGGGAAGTAGGGAAGAGTGAGATCAGGCCAGGCCGGCCTGATTGAAGAAATGGGTCTTTAACCTCTGGCGGAACAGGGGGAGGTAGGAGATGGTGTGGATATCAGGGGGGAGATCATTCCAGAGGGTGGGGCCCATCACAGAGAAGGCTCTCCCTCTGGGGGTCGCCAGCTGGCATTGTCTGGCTGACGGCACCCGGAGGAGCCCCTCTCTGTGCGAGCGAATAGGTCGGAGGGATGTATGGGGCAGAAGCCGGTCACGGAGGTAACTAGGCCCTGTGCCATATAGCACCTTAAAGATGGTAAGAATCACCTTGTAGCGCACCCGGAAGGCTACAGGCAGCAAGTGCAGCTCGCGCAGGAGAGGTGTTATATGTGAGTGCCTCGGGGCACCCGTAATTAGCCATGCGGCCGCATTCTGTACCAGCTGCAGCCTCCGAGTGCACCTCAAGGGGAGTCCCATGTAGAGAGCGTTGCAGTAATCCAACTGGGAGGTCACCAGTGCCTGGGTGACTGTGCGAAGGTCGTCCCGGCCAAGTAAGGGGCGCAATTGGTGGACCAGGAGGACCTGGTAGAAGGCCCTCCTGGTCACAGTCGAAACCTGGTGCTCCAGAGACAGCCGCGAATCCAGGACTCCTCCTAAATTGCGCGCTTCTATTGCGCGCCCTCAATAGAAGTTGAGAGAATGCACAGCTCTCTCACTGGCCATCCAGCTCTTTTCCAGCTTATAGGCAGATTCTGGGGAGTTTCCCGGAGGGAGGCATTCAGAACTTCTGCCTATTCTGGCAGATCAGCAGAGAGCCTCTGTGAGATTCCCTGGGAACCCCTTGCCTTTGCCATCTCAGGGCTTATCTGTATTTGAGGCTGGAGGCTCCTCTTCTGAGCATCTGAGAGGTGGCAGCGGGCACAGGAGGGGCCCGAGTCCAAGAAAGTTGGCTGTGAAGACTTCAGTAATGTGCTTGCAAGTCTTCCTTAACTAGAGATTATTAGGGAATTAGGATACGGAAATCTTGGCAACTAGATAAATTTCCTGTAGCATTCCAATCCTTTTGCTAATCACTCACAGATACACCGAAGGGTGCTACCAATTCTGAAGCATGTGCACTTCTGCACTGCATATTTTGCAACTGCCATTCACTTTCCCAGGAACCAAGAAGCCCTGATCTGAATCTGTCTCTTTCCCCTGTGTATTCTCTGACTCCCCCTACAGGATCCTGAAGCAGTATAGCCACCCCAATATTGTGCAACTCATTGGAGTTTGTACTCAGAAGCAGCCAATCTACATTGTCATGGAGCTTGTAAAGGGTAAGTCTGGCCTTTTGCTCCACTTGCTTTCTTGAAGCTTGGACCCCGTATTCTGCCCTCCACCAACATTTACAGGAAGAAATGATGTTGGCTTAAGAATGTTCTCTACCTACCTTGATAGAGACTACTCTGTGAATGCCCAGGTGCCCCTCCTCTTTTTTCTGCTGCTCACCTGAACCCCCCTGGAACCCAGGGAGCGCTGCTGATGAAAAGCTGAACTAGTTTTCACAAATGGGGATGCTCCTGTCCCAGAGTGGCCCCAGCCTCTGCCTTTTCCCTCCTCAGGGGGTGACTTCTTGACCTTCCTGCGCAATGAGAGGGCCCAGCTCACAGCCAAGGAGCTCCTGAAGATGATGGAGAATGCTGCCGCAGGGATGGAGTACCTGGCCAGCAAGCACTGCATCCACCGGTGAGTCTGCTCAGCCCAAACTGTGGCCAAGTCAGGAGGATCTTGTTGAAGGGTTAGCTGAGCTTCTCCAATGCCTCTGCCTGGGGATGTCAACCGGCCCTTTCCAATCTATCCCATGACCGATGCTTGCTGCAAGAGGTACATGGTTACACTGAGCAAGACTTGATCAAGTGAGTCACCTTGTACCCTGATGAAGAAGACAGTGTTTGAAGAAGACAGAGAAATGGCAAGATGGCCATTTGCAGAGGCTGCTGGAAAAGTACCTGACCACACCTGGACTTCA
The DNA here is from genome assembly GCA_026931265.2 of Tropidonophis doriae. Lineage (NCBI taxonomy): Eukaryota > Metazoa > Chordata > Lepidosauria > Squamata > Natricidae > Tropidonophis > Tropidonophis doriae. Next base: position 5,615 of record JAPKID020007244.1, on the reverse strand, counting down.
GCATGACACAGGCGTCTCTGAGCAACCACTTGACTGGCGCCTTTGATTCTGCTTTCCAGAGATCTGGCAGCACGGAACTGTCTGGTGACAGAAAGTAACACACTGAAAATCAGCGATTTTGGGATGTCACGGGAACAAGTGGATGGCATTTACTCCTCTACGAGTGGAATGAAACAAATCCCTGTGAAGTGGACAGCTCCAGAGGCACTCAGTTACGGTACATACTTTCTGGCCCTGCAAATGCCATAGTCCAGGCATGCTGTGGAGTCTTGGCTGGGTTGTTTTTAGCTGCTGCCATGGATATTGGGCTTCTTGCAACTGCCTTGCCTAATCCGACAGAAATATCTCCTTGAAGATTATGGGCATCCTCCATGCTTCCAGCTCATGCCTGCTACTCTCCCTCCTAGGTCGGTATTCCTCAGAAAGTGATGTCTGGAGCTTTGGGGTCCTGCTGTGGGAAGCTTTCAGCCTGGGTGCCACACCATATGCAAATATGAGCAACCAGCAGACCCGTGAAACTGTGGAGAAGGGTGAGTCCTGAAAGCGCTTTATGGGGGAGCAGAAGGCACAGAGTGACATAGTCCACGGCTGGGAGTCTGAGCAAAAACATTGTGTGGCAAATGATTCTGAAGAGGGTTGGGAACTGCTCGGTTGCTGCAGGAGTGACTCAGGTATACCTGGAAATGAGACTTGAGACTGGAGCAGGAAGGTAGATAGAGGGTTGGAAGTGAGAGAGGTGAGTCTCATGGGCAAGCCACAGGTGTTCGATAATTAGTTGCCCTGAAGATCCTTCAGTTACTCTGCTTTCAGAATCAAATAGATTCTTTGAAAATACAGTGGACAAATGGTTAGTGAAGACAGTGGAACTTGCTGATAAGCAGTTTGATTTGTTTGAGTAGACAAAAAGATAATATCTAAGTTTATTGCTGCCTGGAAACCCCTTATGGACTTTTTGCATAAAACAGAAAAAAAGAATGTATGGATTTGATGATTAAATAGGATAGATTACAACACGAAGAGTGTCACAGTGTAACTTCAGTAAAAGTGATCAATTTATATTTTGATTTATATACTACAAAGAAGATTGGAAGCCACATCATATCTATCTATCTATCTATCTATCTATCTATCTATCTATCTATCTATCTATCTATCTATCTTTTCTCTTTTCTTTCTTTTCCTTCCTTCCCCTTTTCTTTTTTTGTCTCTCTCTTTTTTTCTTATTTATATTAGTATTCATTTTTACCTGATTTTAAAACTTTTAATAACATTACACACACACACGTTTTGTTGTCTTATCTTACATGTAAGACCCAAAATGTAAGACAAATACAACAAAACCAGCATACCACACACACACACACAATAATACATTCTGGCAAATTGCTAAATCTTGTTCAGGTTTTCCTCACTTGATATGCTGTCTGTCCACTTGGTTTCCCTCATAGGCTCTCTTTATATAGTAAAACTGAATGACAGGTGGTGATATCTGAAACAAAAATCATTTCACAATTCATGTTCCAGCAAGGCTTTTTCCTGGTTAAAGCTTTATACTGAATAGTTTTAGTTTTTTCCTGTTCGCCGCCCCGAGTCCCTTCGGGGAGATGGGCGCGGCTTATAAATAAATAAATAAATAAATAAATAAATAAATAAATAAACAAACAAACAATGGCACAACACCGCGGCCAAGTTATAAGTTAGTAAAAAAAAATTAGTTTGTTCTACAGTCCTGTCCTCTTCTTTCTATGTTTTTTTTTTCAGCTGCAAGGCAAGATGAGACTGGAGAGTGAGATTGGGGGAAGCAAAGAATGAACTGGAAGAGTGGTGACAGAGAAAGGGAAGAAAATCAGTTATATTCTATTACGGGGACTTCTCAACCTTCCCAATGCCAGAACCCTTTAATACAGTTCCTCGTGTTGTGGTGACCCCCAACCATAAAATTGGTGTCTCGGTTCCTAAGACCATTGAAAATATGTGTCTTCCGATGGTCTTAGGCAACCCCTATGAAAGGGTCGTTTGACGCCCAAAGGGGTCACAACCCATAGGTTGAGAATTGCTGTTCTATTGGATATTCTATATCTATTCTATACCCATAACACATCCATTTTTATTATGTAGTATATCCAAAAGAATACATGCCAATTCCTAATTTACTATTTGAAAAATAAAAACAAGGTAGTTTGTCAACAACAAGAATTTATTTATTACAGTCTTTGACCAGCAACCACAAATAAAAGCACTCAGTATATATACACTTAAAATTTCTAGTACAAAAAGATAAATAATATTTAAAATCTATAATAAAATCCAGTGTCAATTATATGTGGTCTGACTATAAGATTGTTGCAATCCCTTAACTGTGTTTATATGTGACATAGCCATCACAATTAAAATAAGGCATGCTAAATTACATAAAATGTAGAATATAAAATGTAAGATTGAAAATCAGGTAGTGAATCTGGGGCTCAGGATGATGAAAGGAGCTTCCTGAAAGAACATATGTTGTTAGCACATTACAGGCATTCCCTGGGCAACAGCTTATATCTGACTAATCTTTTCAATCCAGAAGCATCTGAAGTGTAGTGAGATGCTCATTTCCAACAAAGAAATGGGTTTGTGCAGGATGTGGTCAGGAAGTCAACATGGTGCAATGCACCCAAAAAGAAGGTAAAGCTTCAGTCTCATTGCTGCAGCCACTGTCGGTCCTATTGGGCATGTCCAAATCTATTTTTATTAGAATAGCTATAGCAATAGAGTCTTGTTAAGTCTAAATGTGTTACCCTTCTTCCTCTTTATCTTCATAAAAATTTGTGGAGGTTGTCTGGCTTTTTTTCTTCTTCTCAAGTTAGTTTCTTGGAATGAACTCAACCTGCACTTACCTGATCATTGCTTTGGTGACCGATTTTCCCACTATCCTCCAGCCCACAGTGTGCGGTGGAAGCTAAAAAAGCCAATGAAATCCTAAATTGCATTAATAGAGGGATACAATCAAGATCAAGTGAGGTTACTAATACCACTCTATAAAGCTTTTGTAAAACCTAGAATACTACATCCAGTTTTTGTCACCACACTATAAAAAAGATAAAAAAGATGTTGAGACTCTAGAAAGGGTGCAGAGAAGAACAACAAAGATGCTTAGGGGACTGGAGACTAAAATACACGATGAATAGTTGCAGGAACTGGCCATGGCTAGTCTAGTGAAGAGAAGAACTAGGGGAAGACATAGGAGTGTTCCAATATTTGAGGGGCTGTCAGGGAGAGGAGGGAGTCAAGCTATTTTCCAAAGAATATTGAAATATTGAATGGAAAATGAACAAGGAGAAATTCAACCTGAAAATAAGGATAAATTTTCTGACAGTAAGAACAATGAACCAACAGAACATCTTGCCTTAATTGGGTTTTAATAGGGGATAATATTTTTAACAATTTTAAATTTTAGCACAGGGGTAAGGAATCAAATTTGGTTTTAATTATTTATGATTGTGTTTTTTATGTATTTTAATTTCCTGTGCACCGCCCCGAGTCCCTTTGGGGAGAGGGGGCGGTATATAAATCAAATAAATCTTAAATCTTAAATCTTGCCTTCAGAAGCTGTGGGAGCTTCATCACTGGAAGTTTTCAAGAAGAGACTGGACTGCCATTTGTCAGAAATGGTATAGGGTCTCCTGCTTGGGTAGGGGTTGGACTAGATGATCTACAAGGTCTCTTACAAATCTGTTATATTTGTTACACAATATACTGTTTAAGTTAGAAAAGCTGAAGAAAACCTTGCTGGTCACAATTACCACAGTTTATAAGCTGAACTGCTTATAGACCTCGTATCTCCAAACACTGAGCTTCTCACTTGCCCTTCAGTGAGTAAGAGATTGCCGGTGGGGGGGAGTGTATTTTCTATCCACTTTTCAGCCACCATCTTGATTTTCGGACTGCATCCTGGGGATACGTTTTGTGCAACAGCAGGGGTATTATGCAGAAATAATTCTTTAAAATTTGACATCAATTTTTTAAGGAAAATATTAGGAACCATGAAAAAAAATTACATTTCAGGATTTGTTTCCTTTGCAAAGGAAGTCAAAGGTGGTAATATTTAGGAGAGAGACCCAATCAACTGCTGTATCCTTTTCTAAATTATTGGAGAAAATATTCAAGGGCCAATTATCCTTGCAATAATTTGATCTGTGATGCCTTGCCCGCATCTATCTGTGAGCTGCATGCCAGTAACGTAATAAACAAGCCATGCTTACAAATTTTAGAGCTGCCTGGGAGCTAGTGAATTAAGTTGCCCACCGTGATCTCGACTACAGAATGTAATTTAAAACTGGGTGTTCAGTCATTTCAAACTCATAAAAAAAGAGTCACAGAAAGATGATCAGATAGAAAGCACAAAGTGGTGTTCACTCATGTCTGTACAGGTATATAAAGCTTGTTGAAGGGGAAAAAGAAGCTACCGCACTCAGCTCTGTTTGGCAAATGATTTAAATAGCTGGAGCTCACGATCAGATAGGTAAACATTAATAAATCAAATGCATATTTAGAGACAATGTAACCTGATTGTCCTGATAAGCAAACCAGCTTCCACATTTGTTTTCTTTTCTTATTTCATTCCTCTTCACATACTGCAGACATAGGTTGAGAATGTATAGAGGGGTATCATCTTCTTGGTATGTTTTATATATTATTTTAACCCTATCACCCTCCAGATATTGTAGTGTACAACTACAGTCCTAGGAATTACGGAAGTTGCAGTCCATTTGTTCAAGACTTCAAATATCAATACCAGTCTATGATTAATCTATGTCAACTTGACAGACATTTAATCGTCAGTGCATTTTGTCAATGTTTAACATCAATCTATAGCTATAGCTATAGTTATAGCTATAGCTATACCTATATCTATATCTGTATCTATATCTATATCTATATCTTTCTATAAAATGGCTCTGGGTGTGTATGTTCCAACATAACTCTGGAACATCTCGAGCAATTTCAATCAAACTTGGTAAACAGATTACTTACTCTCTGGAAAAAAATACTGTGACGGTAAGACACCCCTAAAACTCTTTGGTGTGTGTGTTCTGTTAAGATACAGCCTGTTATGCCTTAAAATGGCTTCTACTGCACTGCTGTAAAATGGCTTCTACTGTGCAGTGCAGTTGCCTTGGTAACGGCTTCACAGTACTCCACAAGTAGACTCCCTCTGGTAAGGGGGAAAATCCACCATTAGAAACTACGTTTGGTCTGGACATTTCCCCCCTATAAATAAATACCTTGGCTATGCCAGGTTGCAGGCTGGTTTTTAAATAAATGCAAGAGAGCCACATTTGTTTTCATATACGTTTCCTAAAATATATGTTTTATATACATTTTTCCTAATACTCCTCCAGAACCATCTATGGTTAAAAAAGCACCTCTGTCTCAATTATCTTACCCAGCCAAGGTAGGTTAATGAGTGGTCTATACTTGTCCATCTCTGAAGGATTCAGGACAGGTTTCCTAAGTGAAGGGCTGACAGTGTCCTTTTTAAAGTATGAGGGCATCCCGCTGTTCTTCAGAGAGTCATTAAGATGCCTCTAATAACTTCCTGGCTAAAAGTTATGAGCAGGCTAGACAAGGAT
>JAPKID020007243.1:0-10344 GCA_026931265.2 Tropidonophis doriae | reverse complement strand
ATGGTTCCATGTGCCACCTATGGCACCCGTGCCATAGGTTCGCCATCACGGGTATAGGGTTTTGTGCCTGAACAGGGGGTTGAACTAGAAGACCTCCAAGGTCTATTCTGTTCTGTTCTGTTCTAATTCTGTTCACAGTCGTGGCTTTTCTGAATCCCAGATAGATTTATCCTTTTAGTCCTTTTTGGAGAAGCAAAGCACTACATTTGGCACCTTGTGTATCAAAACATATGTTGTAACCCTTTTGATGATGCAGTTCTTCTGCCCTGTAAAAAGGAAGAGAAAAGTCATTTGAATTTTGAATTTACTTCTCTAGTAAATCCTTGAGGGCAGGTGCTGCATGCCTATGCAGTCCTTGCTGCTAGATGGTGCTATGTTAGTATATTTCAGCATGAAGAGAAGGATTAGTTATTGGAGCAAAATGATTTCTGCCGCTGGCCTGGGCTCTAATCTGAATCCTCTCCCTCTAAATAGAGAAATTGATTAGCCACATGCGATGCAGATGCCAAGCAAATACCTTCCACAGCAAGTTCATGGATTTGTAGCTCTTTGAATATTCTATTGCGTTCACTGCTCATTATCCTACTGGTAAACTGTCTCATTCATCACTTCATTTTATCCAAGAAAAATAACATTAGTGTCTCAGTGGAACTGAAAACAAGGAGAAAGAATGAATCACATTGATCCGAAGAGGTTTGGTGGGGAATGAGAAGGAATGCATTGTTGGGCTTGGACTTTTTCACCCAACTTCATCCAATATAGACCGTCCCACATGAGCTGGTCTGCAAATCCCATCATTCAGGTATGTCTGTGCAACTCAAAAGATCATGAGAATCGTGGACTGTGTAATGTTGAGACAAGCTAGGTCTTCCTACTGTTAGGTCTTTGGGAGATACTGGATGAATCTGCCTTTTATTACAGATGGTCCTTGACTGGCAACCATTTGCTTAGTGACGGTTTAAAGTTACAATGAGAAACACGACTGATGACTGTTTTTCACACTTATGATCACTGCAGCATCTTCATGGCCACATGATCAAAATTAGGAAACTTGGCAGCTGGCATGTATTTATGACAATTGCAGTGTCCTAAGATCATGAGATCACCTTTTGTGATCTTCTGGCAAGTGATGTCAATGGGGAAGCTAGATTCACTTAAGCACCACATTACTAACTTAACAACTGCAGTATTCATTTAACAACAGTGGCAAGAGAAGTCATAAAATGGGGCAAAACTCACTTGCCTTGCTTAGCCATGGAAATTTTGGGCTCAATTGTGATCTTCAGTTCAAGACTACCTGTATGTCTACTTTTATTTCCCCCCTGCACATGCATTATTTCACTTCTAATTCCAAACTCTTTAATACTCTTTTCACAGTAATCTCATAAAGCTAGGCCAATTATATATTTCACTGAGGTAGATTTGCATGAAGAGCTTACATCTGTCAACTCTGTATGAATAGCTGTGCTGAAAATATACCAATGACTCTAAAGGTTAGTAGAAGCAGACAAAAGAGAATATCTGATTGTCCAAAACACATATTCCTTGTAGGCTTTTTCACACCTATTTTTTTTGAGGTGTACGTAAGTAACAACAGGGATGCGGTGGCTTAGTGGCTAAGATGCTAAGATTTATTATGGTGTTCCTAATAAATGACTGGATTTCTTTTGAAACTTGGCTTGAGCTCATGAATTAATTAGGGCATCTTTCAGAAACCTGACACTGGGTTCATCAGGATGTTGATTATACCTTACTCCTCAGTGACATATGACCTTGTCCAGTGGCTTCATGTAGATGTTAAATAGGAGCAGAGAAAGTCCTGAATCCTGCAGCATCCCAGACAATAGATTAACAGAAGAATGTTAATTCTTGGCAGAGAACCAGCACAATACTGTCCTGCCTTCTCCCAACCCAGAGAGATAATCCCAACCGGTGGGCTGATCTGGAGGTCACCATAGTTAATGGTATTGAAAGTTGTTGAGAGTCAAGTAGAACAAGGATGGCTGCAATATCCCCATTCTGCGCCCACTAGAAGTCGTCCAAAAGTCTCTACCAGAAATCATCCAAAAGTCTCTACCATGCTGTTAGAATATTCAGCCTTATATTGGATTGACAATATATATGAGCCATGTATTTTTAAAGAGTATATGTAGCTTTAAGAACTGTTTTGAATTCTGATTGGTTGTGCTTCTCAGCTCTACCATAAGAGGAAGCTTAGAAACACAGTCCATTCCTTTTTGCCCTTGTTCGACCATTGAGTCCTGTGTTTACTGTTTGCCACTGAGACTGAAGACTGAAGAAGTATTTGTTGTGCATCACTGTAAGATAACTCTGTGTTTTGATGAAGGACTGTTATTGTTTGAGAAGTTAGAATCACTAGTCAGAAGAAGTATTTTAGTTGCTACAAAGTAAATACTATTTATTTTCTTTACTTTGCTACAAAGTAAATACTATTTATTTTCTTGCTATCACTGTTTTAGAGTTTGTGTGTGGTTAAAGCAACATATCTCTTTACTATCCAGTGTATTACATTATCCAGTGTATTACACTATTCTGCATTTATTTTCAAATGGGGGTGTTTGTTACCTCTAACACTGGTTACGGGACCAGAGTTGTAACACTGGTTCTGAACCCAGAGTTGCCAACACATGCCCAGGCCTGAAACTCAATTAAAGGGGTCTGCTTTACAAAATCATGTTTCAATAAAGCTGAGTTCATCAGGAGGACTCTGTATTCAAGTTCTATGTGGATCCATATCACTAGTGAATAGAAAGGCTATTCATTGACTCTAAGCCAGCTGAGTCACCTTTGGCTAGTCATGTTCTCTCAGCCCTGGCAAGGAGGCAACAGCAAGCCCTTTCTGAAAACCTTGCCAAAACACTAGAGGACCATGTCCAGGCTATCTCTGGGAATTGACTTGACTAAGCAGAAGGAGGGAAAAGAGTAAATGGTTTCTATTCTCACAAACCATCTTTGTTTCTACCTCATCCTCAGAGTTCTTCATACTCTACATTTTTTTCATTAAACTTCCTATATCTTTCTTTTTAGGGTCTTTTCTTGGGCTTTTCTGTCATGTATTTATTTTGTGATTGAGTCCTTATTCTCTGTAAATGATGAAAGCACTGCACTGTACTTTTTCCTGGTACCAATAACTACTTTTGTATTCAATCCATGTTCATATTGATGCCATCACTTCTTGTTTTACTACACTTTTTAAAATAATCCATTTTCATTGTATTCAACTTACTAACTTAGATTTCTCCTAAGATGCCTAACTTTCACTTACATATATAATACAGTGGGCAGAAGCCAACTTTTTCATTTTTGCTTCTTTAGAAATTATTTTTTTCTTGAAGCACACCACATATTTCTGATTTTTTCAACCAGAATTCGATGTCTTAAAATCTCTCCCTCTATTTTCCCATCCTTGGTAAGCATTCTACCATTATTTATTTACTCTAGCTTTTACCATTTGTATACAACTTGCAATGTATTGTTTTCTCTATTAAATACAAGTATGAGAAGAGCAAGGATGTGAAAATTAATACATTGTACAAATATTTGCTGCAAATTGTTCAAGTTCTTAGTCAACATCATGCCATCATTTGCACATAAAATATATACATAGATTATGTCCAAAACTGAGTACCAGCTATCCATAAATACACAACTAATGTTCTTGTCTTACTCCCTGCTCCATCTTGAATGATTCAGTAAGTATTCCAGAGTAACAGAATAACAGAGTTGGAAGTGACCTTGAATATCTTCCATGCATATTGTTTTTCCATTATATATTGATTTGATCACATTTAGTTACCAATTCTCAACAGGGTGTCTCTGCAATACATTCCATAGTTCCAGCTTGTTCATTTTATCACCCACTTTCACTAAATCAACACACAAACAATCAATACTTCTCAGGTTCAAACAGTTGTCAGTGATCTGCTTAAAGAGTAAAAATCTGGACACGTGCTTTGCCTAGAAAATGCACAGTATGCCAATTTCCCAATGTGTGAGCAGGGCCAGAAACAAACAGCCTGAGACTAGAGTAGTCCATTACCATATCAAGGAACAAAGTCTTCCTGTGCAGGCAGGGGAAAAAAGTTAAACCTTGACTCCAACATAAGTATGGCTCACATTCAGTGGGATGCTGGCTCATACCTGTTTACAAGAGCCAATTGTTACATTTTCTGGAATTTTGAGAGCAGGTTGAGAGCAGAGTTGAACCTAGCTACTATAACCGATGTGGCAACCAGTTGTTTGACTGTGTGCAGTGCAGTGTCATGAAGTGGTAAGAATGGAGCTGGTAGACCCAGTTGTTAAACCTTTACAGTGCTACCATACCATTGCTTGCATTTTATACTTGGAATGTTATTATAGTGCTAACTTTTCTACTTCTTGCAATAAATTAAATTATCAGAGGCCAGCTGCCTTGAATCATGCCTGCTAAGCCTGTCAGCTGCAATTGCACTTCCCTAATTGTGCTCATTGTCACATTTCATACCACTTTGACCAAAATTCTCCCAAACACCTTCCCAGGCATACTTAATATACTAATCCCACATTAGTTTTTGCATTCATTGTTGCTAGCTTTCTCTCGTGGTGGAAAAATAACAGCATTCTTCCAGATGTCAGACATTGAAGGAGACTTCAAACAAACAACAGCCTACTTGTACAGTCACTCCACAAGCAAACCAAATCCATATCTTAACATTACGTCAATTACTATACTTTCAGCCTTACCATTTTTCAACATTTTCACAGTGTTTATGATTTCCCTTTCATCAATATTTTCTTACGAAATAACACTTATAACATTCATTTTAATTCCACTCTTTGACATATTGCTATGGTTTCCATGCAAATTCCAGCATCCCCTCATTTCAGTTTCATCTCAAATAAATTCACCCTTTTTATTTTTAATTCCATTCACTTTGCTGGAGGCTTGTTGTTTAGCCCTATTCATCCATTTCCCAAACAATTTTGTTTTTCATTTAAATTCCTCTGTTTTTCTCTGCCTGTTGTAATCCTAACATTCCCTTGCATTTTGATTATGCATTTGCAACCATTTCTCTCTAGATACAGTATATGTGTGCATTATAAAATATATTTTATCCTTTATGTAGGAATCTTTCTCTTACATGTAGCCACAGTGTCTTTCAACATTCCATCAACCATCCTTTTCCATACATCATGTTAGTGTAACTCCACAAATTTGTGGAATTGTGTCATTTTACAATATAAGTTTTCCAAGATGCCTTGATATCCTTTTAATTTAAAGCACCATTGTTTTTACCTGCCGGATTGGGTCAAATGGGATGGGCATGCTTCAGGTTCTGTTGGCTAAGGAGCGTCTATTGGCAGAAGACATGACTTTTGTAATACCAGTCTTATGGGCCATTCACCTTCTGGGGATCAGGATGACCCTGAACTTGCTGGCCTATCGTAAGGACCTAAAGATCTGGCTTAGTGCTCAGGCTGGGACCATAAATGTACATGTGTACCCGAGTCCCTTCGGGGAGAGGGGGCGGTCTATAAATCTAACTTAAATAAATAAATAAATAAATTTCTAGGTTGTATTAGTGATGATGGGATATGGTATTTTCTCAGCCGCTATGCATTTTAATTTTTGTAATGCTTGCAATTATTAATTTTGTTCAGTGCCCAGAATTACTTGTGGAGATGGGCAGCCATATAAATTGAATGAATGAAACTTACATCTATGAATTCTGTTGGGAGATTAATCTATCTTCTAATATTTTTTCATATGAAGATTCACACTTTCTCTTGTACTTTCCTTCTCATATCTTTAACTTCTTCCTTCCTCCCACCCCCGTATTTTTCTCATTTCCCCTCTCCATTTATACTTGACATTACCAAAAATGATCAATACCTTTCATCATCATTGGAGCCTTCAAAAACTCAATTTTACACCATATATGAGCAAAGCAATCATGATTTTATATTTGTATGTTCTTTTGCTTAAGAAGAGAGATGTGTAAATTGCTTCTTCAAGAGAATTAGACCTACTTCTAAGTAATTATTCCAAACCAATCACCATTCTTTCTTATCGATGGATCTCTGAATGGTTCAAAAACTTTTTTTTAACAGACTATTATTTCACTCACATCCATTCATTCACACCATCCAACAGATACATCCCCTCCCTTTCTCTCCAGGGATCACATTAATGAATAATATTTTCCCTCAATTGTACCTCTCCTTCCTCCATTATCACTATTGACTGACATGAAGCATGCAACCATCATCAGCCTAAAGATTCCTATATTTATAACCACTCACAACAGCCATATGATAACAGCTCATACTTTCTGAAACATATTGTAGCATTCTTTTATATTTAAATTTATATCTTTTGTTCCCTGCACAAGATCAGATTATCTTTATCCAAATCCTCCTCCTCCTCTTAGTTTCACAGCCTTGTCCAGCCTGTCTACTTTTATTTATATAGTTCATTAATTCATACTTTTTACAACACAATTCTAAAACACAAATATAACAGTCATTAAAATATGGACCTGTAGATATTGCATTCCACCACCCATTTTGGCATTTGGTTGATCAAGATGTTCACACAACACTTTTTAGTAAAGAATATGCGGCCTCGGTCTACCAGCCTTATCTATACTCATGTCATTTACAATCTGCTAAAAGGTAAGGATAATATCAGGCAGTTTTGACACACTTGAACCTACTTACCACAAGTACAAATTGTAGTTTTAACCTAAGTAAATTCACACTCTATTTTTTTCAAGCTTTGACATCTAATCTAGTCATTAACTAAGAGCATGAAACTCCAGAGGCCAGAAACAGATCAGAAAATTCATTTTGGAACAAACATGGCATTCAATATTTTTTGCCACAATACTGCATTGTCTCTCATGTAACATGGCTGAACCCATTTGTTCACTATTTGCGGGAGATTCTGGGCCCACTCTTTTCTGTTTCCAAATAATCATATACATTGCCCATCTAAGATCTAACCAACTAAGACTAGTTGCATAATAGGAAAAGACTTTGGAAACATGTTTACTGAATAGTGTAGGGTTTCCTGCCTGAGCAAGAGGGTTAGACTAGAAGACCTCCAAGGTTCCTTTCAACTCTGTTATTCTGTATTAGGTTGTATTAGATTCATTCAGTATATTGATGGACATTGTTTTGAACATTTCTATGATATACAGAGAGTTTACATTCACTTTGACAGTGCATATTGTTCCAGAGGAGGGCACCTGATTTATATGTTTATAAATTTACATTCTCTGCCAGTAAATAGATGGATGTGTATTTACCATATTCTTTCATCCTTGTTACATTTCCAGCAAATGTGTCTTTCCTCCCTATTTTACAATTCTCCTTTTCCATGGTTCATCCTGCCTTATAGTTGTTTCTCAGTTTGCTCATTCTTCTGGAAACCGGATACCCAGAGTTGTATTCAAGGCTGGCGAATAAAAAGGCTTCATCCCAGGCATTTCCCAAGGGAGGACCATGCGCCTTGGTGACTGTCTGAATGACTATGCCCTTTTTTCAACACATTAAGCAAGCACAGTGCATTACTCACCCTGCAGGCAGCTGGTGGGTAGATTGCTTAAGGCTTGTATCTTGTTTCATTCCCCTTGGCTTCTTGAAAGTCCATTTTCTGCTTGAGAAGAGCTACTTTGCTGGATGTGATCCCCAGTCTGCCATTGGGATGGGAGAAGATGCCACCAGAGGAACTGGGAGGAGAGGGGAAGATCTGAGAAATAGTAGGGAACCTATAGAGGTTCACCTATACAATGAAAGGCTGAATGGAAACTTGAGAATAGTGAATAGAACATAGGTTGGTATATAAGCTATAGGTACCTTATACATCAGGTTGCAGGAACGGGTTGCAGGAACTGGGTATGTCTAGTTTAATGAAAAATAGGTATAAAAGTTCCAATATCTCAGGGGTTGCCACAAAAAAGAGGGAATCAAAAGCACCTGAGGATAGACCAAGAAGCAATGGGTGGAAATTAATCAAGGAGAGAACAACTAAGAACTAAGGAAAAATTTCCTGACAGAACAATTAACCAGTGAAACAACTTGCCTCCAGAAGTTGTGAATGCTCCAACACTGGAAGTTTTAAAGAATAGATTGGATAACCATTTGTGTGAAGTGGTGTAGGGTTTTCTGCCTGGGCATGGGGTTGGACTAGAAGACCTCCAAGGTCTCTTCTAACTCTATTATTCTATTCTATTCTATTCATCATAAAATGCAGTCACATGACCATGGGACACTGAGAATGCCTTTAAATGCAAGCTGGTTGACAAATGCCCAAAGACCAGTCATAAGTCGAGGGCTACCTGTACTGTCTTATGGTTCAGAAAAAAATATTCAACTCTCCCCCCTCATTCAAATGAATAAAATATGCAATTCACATAAATATTTGGTGAAAGAAATGTTCCTGAATACTGTTTTAAATACTGAGGCAATGGAGGCCACCCCTAATTCTAAATTCTTGTTTCAAAAAGTTTTATTGGTTTTAACAAATTATATTTTTGGGAAAAGGGTATGGGATTTTTGCATTGTAGAGCTTCAATGTCAGAGGTGGCGGAAACATACGGGTCTTCATACATGTAATCTGTTATACAGAAAGTGATAAAAAATGCATATATATCACATTTTGCTTTAATTCATACACTCAATCTTTAACTTTAAATTTACAACCGTTCCAAGAATTACAATGTTGCAAAATTTGGTTATTTTTGAGACCTAAGTCTCTTTGCTATCGCACCCTCCTTTTCCCTTGCCTCAGCGGGTGGGGCCATGGCTCCTCCTGTTCCTTCTTTATTGCCCAGGGTTGAGGAATGTTTTTTAATTCTAATTCTAAATCCTGAGATCTGGGCTGTCCGTAGCTTGGGAGTAATGCAGGAAAAGGTCATCTCCTGTGTGACAGCAAGATCATCCTCAAACATCCTCGCTTGCAGATTTTAATCCTGACAATTTCATAAAACAAAAGGTAGTCCATTTTGTTGTGGCCCACCAGCGGCCATTGGATCTGGTGGCAGACTCAGACAGTGAGGAAGTTGGGTAGGATCATGGGCCAGTTCTGGAGTCTGGGGAAGGCTCTGATGAGGGCTCTGCACGGGAGGCAGAGATGGGGCCCACAATTATCAGCTGCCTTTGGAGTTGGAGATCAGTAGAGCAGAAGAATGGCTGGAGCCTGTTCTCAATGTGCACATGTGCAGAACTGCCAGGAGAAGGGAACAATTAAGGAACAAGGGCCAACTCGGGAGTAAAGGCACAGGTGGGTGGTAAATGGCCCCTCCCATAAGGAATAAAGAGGAGCAAAGGGGGAGTGCAGTTTGCAGGAAACAATTAGTTTGCTTAATTAATATGAAGGTTTGTTTGTGACTCTCAGGGAATCCTTGCTAAGTATTTTCTTGTACAGCATTGCATTTGGAAAATATCAGCCTGGCAGCTCTCCAAGCCTGATAAGATCTGTGGCTGTAAATTCACCTTTGAGAGACTGTTTGCCAGGACTTTGCTGGATGTGAATGAGAGGAATTCACATTAGCTTAATAAAAAGGGGTTTGTCGGGATCAGCTATGTTGCTTTGTGATTTTGTGAAGCCTAGGTCACAATAGATCCTAAGCTATGTTGGGCTCCAAAATGAGCACCAGGGCTTTAAACTGTGTTAGAAAAGTAGTGAGCAACTAATTTATCTCTTTCCTTTCTCTTTCCGTGGTTTTGGGGTAGAGTTCCATCAGTACACTGATGACACCCGGCTGTACATCTCTACCTCAGACCACCCCAACGTCGTCGTCAAAGTGATGTCCTGGTGTCTGGAAGCTGTGCGAGTCTGGATAGGGAGAAACAGGCTTCGACTCAACCCATCCAAGACCGAATGGCTGTGGTTTCCCGTATCATGATATAGCCAGCTGGCTCCATTTCTGGCTATCGGGCAAGTCACCCTGCGGAGAGGGCCCGCAATCTGGGCGTCCTCCTGGACTCTCAGCTGTCTTTGGATGACCATATGACAGCTGTGGCCAGGGGGGCTTTTTATCAAGTTTACCTGATACAGTTGCACCCCTTTCTAGATCGTGACTCTCTACACACGGTCACTCAAGCCCTCGTCATCTCCCGCCTGGACTATTATAACGCTGTCTACATGGGGCTTCCCTTGAGGTGCACCCGGAGGCTCCAGCTAGTTCAGAATGCGGCAGTGCGGGGGATTTGGGGGGCCTCGAGATGCTCCCATGTAACACCTCTCCTGCTCGAGCTGCAATGGCTGCCTGTGGCTTTCCGGGTGCGCTTCAAGGTGTTAGTAACCACCTTTAAAGCACTCCATGGCATGGGACCTGG
>JAPKID020007242.1:0-10344 GCA_026931265.2 Tropidonophis doriae | reverse complement strand
ACATACTTTGAAATATAATAATGATGCTGGATGTAGATAGAAATGGAATATGATTAGTACTCTAAGCTATAGGGTAAATTTGCTATTGCTTTTAATTTGCCCAAATATGGGGATTTTTATCCTTGTTTTAAGCAGGCATATTCTTTTACACACGCACAGTTATATTTTAACCTGGTGATTCTTTGAAGAGAAGGAATTACTGCAGTAGTAAGGTGGTGTAGATAGTAGATAGGTGGTGTAGAATGAACAGAACAAGTAGTCCTCGACCTACGACCACAATTGAGCTCAAAAGTGAGACGGTTTTGACCCATTTTATGATTTTTCTTGCCACAGCTATTAAGTGAATCACTGCAGTTGTTATGTTAGTAACAGAATTAATTGTTAAGTGAATCTGATTTCCCACTGACTTTGCTTGTCAGAAGGTCACAAAAGGGGATCGCATGACACCAGGAACTACAACCGTCATATATATGAGCCAGTTGCCAACTGTCCAACTTTTTATCTCATGACCGTGGGGATGTGAAAACCGGTTATAAGTAATTTTTTTCAGTGATATAACTTGGAACAGTCACTAAACAAATTGTTGTAAGTCGAGGACACACCCACAAACACACACACCTAAGAATTGAAGAACCAAAAAAAAAGGAAGAATCTGGAACCATACTCCTTCCCTCTCTTCAGGGCAAGTCTTATATCTAAATAAACTGGCATATGGGTTGTTTGGGAGGAGTTTTACATTTAAAGGTGTCTTAAAAACAGATCAACAAATAGTACTTTGTATATTTCATCATCACAACAGGCACTACAAATGAATATGCTAAGTTATAGATTATGTCATATGGATTAGCAAGAGAAAATGGTTTTTCATTTAAATATGTTTAATTTAAATAATAAATACTGTATTTATTCAAATTTACCCTAGCATTTCTTTTGCTCTGTACTGGGGAGGAGAGAAAATAATAAAAAGGAGTTTTTCACTTCCAATTTTCCAGAAGCATAACATCTTGACAAGCGGATAGAATCTCACTATCAGCAATATCTATATGGGATGAGAGTGGGGGAAGTTAGCCTTTTCTAATCTGGTACCTTCCAGAAATAAATTGGACCATATCCACATCATTCTCTCTCCAAATGGTTGTTGACTATGTATGCTGGGCGCTATGGGAGGTAAGAGTCCAAAAGAGAAAGTGCCAGGTTGGGGAATTCAAAAATTCAGTGAAAACTTTGAATGTTTGCCTTTTAAAGGTTTATGATCCATGTTTTATTTTCTTTCTTTTTGCTTTAAGGATATAACAAAGTGGGTGTGTATGTAAGTGAGGCAGGTAGAATTTACTAGTTTGCTGCTAGCACATATATGCATGTCCAAAAACACTGATCAGGCATGTACCAACAGTTGGCATCCTATATTCATTCAAAATTGAGTATGTTTTTTAAACACTACTAAGGTAACTATGAATCAAATAATGTTTGCCCGTTTCCAATTTGTAAATTTAAGGAGAAATTTAGGAAAAAAGCAGATTCTAACTTAGTGATCTGGGCAACTTCACATAATCCTCGTGAACAGGCAACCCACCTCCTTGAAAATAATGCCTTTTCTTGCATGTCTGTAAATTTATGATTTGCAAAAGATGCAACATTAGGTGCTTGTGTGTTTTGCAAAATGGAATAGGTGGCGAAAAGCAAATACCGTGCTTTATTATCTAAAGAGCAAAGGAGATAAAATTAAGGTCCAAGCAGCAAACAAAATAAAGCAAAATAACCCAATCAATAAACATACAATCACACATAATGTTATCCCTGTTTTTTTTTCCTACTTTCATTTTATATCAAAAGATGAATGGAAAAAAAGCAGAATATCGAAATCAATCCCTTAAAATATTCAAGGAAAAAGAGAGATAGTGAGACAGATTGTGAACCTTATCCTAGAGGTCAGTCACTTTTTTCTGCCTGATTCTAATTATGCACAGGAATGAATCCTGAATCTTGGTGAATTTCCTTTTTAAGTATATATTAAACCAGTTAACATATCAAATATGTTATAACTTCTTCAGTGTATGTGTAGATATTTATTTCTTAAAATACATGTTTTACTATAAACATATTTGCATCCATTTGAACGGCACCATTTTAAAGCACAAACTTTTGAAATTAAGCCCTGATATGGATATCAAGTCATCAGGCTAAGTAAGCCATGACAGTACTCTCAGCTCTACATTTAATTTTGGGATAATCAAAAGCTAGATTTTGGGTTATCTACCCCTGTTTCCCTGAAAATGAGACCTCCCCAGATAATAAGCCCAATCGGGCTTTTGAGCGCATGCACTAAAATAAGCCTCCCCAAAAAATATTGCAACACAGCAGCAGTCATGAGGTGACCACGTTTGTCACCTCCTGCACCTCAAAAATAATAAGACCTCCCTGAAAATAAGGCCAAGCATTTATTTTGAGGGTCAAGAAAATAAGACCCTGTCTTATTTTGGGGGAAACACAGTAGCTCTTTTTTTAGCCATGGAAATGTCCTCAACTGCATTGTCTATCAAAAAAGGACATAGAAGATTAAGAAGGTCAGTGGGCACTACTCGTTTATTTTTTTGTGGAATTTTAGGACGTATGCTCTCCTTAATAAAATTGTCGTTTTGCTCCAATGTTCTGGTTTCCTTAGGTGGCCAGTGAGAACATTGCAAATGAGAATAACAGCATACTTCATTCTTGTTCCTAAGCAGTTGGTATCGAGAGATCTGTGCCACCAATATCCCTGGAAGCCTCTGTGGTAAACACCAGGCATGCTCAGAAGAATCTGGAGTTTATTCTTCATTGAATGGGAGCATCGTAACCATATCCTATCAAAGCCATTCCCACAGAGTATCTTTTGCATACAAGCTTTTTATTGTTTCTCAGCATGGAAGAAGGTTTCTTGTGTATCCAGACATCCATCAGAGGCCCGGGCAAAATACTTCAGGAGCCCATTCCTCACACCTCTCCCTCTCCTTCTCTTCCCCCTCAGCACAGAGGAAAGGATCAAGGGAAATCTGCCTGCCAAAGATGAGTTCACCCGTTTTCAGGAGACAGCTGAGTCAGCCCTCACAGAAATGAGCTGTCATAAATATGCTTCTGAAAAGTACATTTTAAAAATGCTGCAATACTAGGATGTTTTAATATTTAATTAGACTATCACCACACTGCACATGGGCTCTCGTTGCCTCACTGGGTGCATGAATGCATCTGTGTCTATCTTCTCACAATAACAAACAAGACCCACACAATGTGAAGTTGCATCTGAACAACACTTCAAAAATGTTGCAGAAGGTAGATATCCTCAGTGTTTAGGCGAGGCTGTTATGTTTTCTTCTGTTCTCTCTCTCTTTTGCCAGAGCATTTATCTAACTCAGGCTCCTTCCGGATTTTTACCACTCAAGTAGCCTTGTAATAGTATAAACCTCCAATCCTCAGGCCTCTTCATGCGCAAGCACAGCTCTGGGATATGGCATTGTTTTGATAAATTATCTATCACTGCTGCTTGGACTAGGGGAAAAAAACATTTGGGGTGGCGATAACATCTTTCTGGTTCAAAGGTATGCATGTGACATGGTCTGCCACTTCTCAGGGCCTAATCATAAAATGTGCTTAAAATGAATACAATTTCAAAAAAAAAAGTATTCCTTTTAAAGTTACTTGCTGTTTGTTCCTTTTAAAGCTATGGTCCCTTCAGTTTAACTCTTGATGTATTCTTGGTGGAATAAGTGATTTTTCAACTGTAGCTGACAAAGTTTAGTTTAAAACCTAACTTGTTAGACCCAATATTTTGCCTCCTAAGCAAGGCAACTAGGAGAAATTCAGTTCTTATCTCTCAGGTTTAATGTACTGGGGATGCAGCCTCTGAACGTGGCACCTCCAATTAATTATCCAAGATAATAGATAGCAATCCCTAGATCAGACTTCGTCACAACCTAGGCTGCAGCCCATATTTTGGATCTACAATTCCCATCAGCCCTCATATGAAAGTATAACCAAGTATTAAGAGTAGTGGAAGCTGTTGTGCAAAACGCCTAGGGCAACTCTGGGTAAGGGAAGTCTGCCTGCTATTTCCCTCAAGTGCTGCTTGTTCATGTTAAATTCCTTACCTGGTTCTTATTTAGAGCAGAATGCACAGAGGATATTTGCTCATGACTTCATCACTGCCCACTTCAATTACTGTAATTTGCTCTGGTTGGGATTGGCCTTGAAGACCACCTGGAATTTTCAGCTGACTATGAAGTTCCAAGCACCTCTCTGTTTTTCTTTTAATGATTTAGCATAATGCATTAGTATGGTTCATCGCACAGTCAGCCAGATGTTCAGACTGGATTGGGCATTTTTGTCCACCCATCGAGTCCTTCCCAAGGACCTGGGATAGGCAGGTGTTTATTATTATTTTAATATGTGTGAGCCACCTAGAGCCCATCAGAATTGAAACGGGATAAACTGCATAAACAAACAAAGAAACAAGCAAACTTCCATCAGATGAATTTCAACAACTGAGATGTATGCTCTCGTTCCATATTTTCATCCCTTTAATCACTGCAAAGAAGCTTCTAGGGCCCCACTTACATTAAGAATGTGCAGCTGCAGAAGTTAATAATTTTTACCCAAGAGTAATAGGAGTAACTCATCTCCCCTCACCCATCACACGGTTTTTAATGAAACCAACTTGTAATACCAGAGTTACCTTCCTTCCCTTTATTTAACAAGCAGTGGAATGTTTCAGGAGCAAGTTACACAAACATGAAAGTATATGTTATTAAATTAACTATTGCTTATTATAAACATTTTAATAATGTATTTGTTTATTCTGCTTCACTGTCTTTCTACTGCAGGCAAACATACTGCTTCAGATAACAGATAGGCTTATGGTAGGGATGGGGAACATTTTGCTGGATAAATGCTGCACTTTAGGTTGCTCACAAATGAAGGTGAGTAGGAGGGGGGGGGACACATTTTCTTAAAAATGAGAAGTGTCAGCTTTAAGTTACATGGGTTTCTCCAGCTCAAAATGTTAGGAAACTGTACTGTTGAAAAAAGCTGGACATGAAGTCCATTAAGCAGATCCTAGTGAAAAAGCATTTGAATGGCTATGGAGATTCTAAATCCGTGATGGTAAACCTATGGCACGCGTGCCTGAAGTGGCACACGGAGCCATGTTGCCTGACACGTGCGGTGTTGCCTGTTTCTGTTCCAGGTTTCTGGTGTGCGTACGCATGCAATGAGCAG
The DNA here is from genome assembly GCA_026931265.2 of Tropidonophis doriae. Taxonomy (NCBI): domain Eukaryota; kingdom Metazoa; phylum Chordata; class Lepidosauria; order Squamata; family Natricidae; genus Tropidonophis; species Tropidonophis doriae. The sequence goes on along the minus strand of JAPKID020007242.1, from coordinate 5,097 downwards.
CTGACCTTTGCGCTTGCGGCAGTGCCGGAAACTGGAAGAGCTGGTCTTCTTTTTTCCAGTGTGAGCATTCACTCTGGCAGCTGATTGATGCGTGCGCGTGCATGGCAGTAGCCGGAAGTACATTTCCCGCAAGCATAAATACTCCTCTTCCTGGTTGCGGCCCAGACAATGAAAAGCGCTACTTTTTCAGCACTCAGTGCCGCCCGCCCGCACTTTGCGGCACAAAAAGGTTCGCCATCACTGTTCTAAATCATCCAGGTCATCATGGTAGCTGTTTTTCCAAAAGGCAACTGAATTATCATTTGGGGGGGGGGGGTGTTGTCCTCCCTTTGAAAACATTTTGCTTCTCATCCAAGAAGTGAAGTGAAAAGGCTTCTTGGATGAGAAGCAAAATGTTTTCAAAGAAAAATAAAAAGAAACCAAGAAAATCAGTTTGACTTTTGGAAAAAAGCACCTTTGGGATATTTATTTGAATGAGAAAATTCTTCACCCAAAACTTTGATTTAAGTGCTTAAACCCAATGGAGGTCATGTCTTTTCACAAGAAGTTCAATCCCCTGTTGTCCAAAATATTTTTTTCTTTCAGCAGCGTAGTACAGCATGGGAAAAGTCACTTTTAATTACTACTGTTTAATTGGGAGCCCAAAATGCTTTTCACAAGAGATCCACCAACAAATCCAAATTTTACCTTCTGCAGCCTCTATTGTAGATCAAATGCAGCTGCTTGGACATTCGTTATGATAATGACTCCGTTTTGCAACAAAACCTTGATCATCTGAGCTGCCTGTTGTTAAATTAATGGCTTTTTTGGAACAAAGCCATAGGCTTTATCTTCAACCAAATTTTAGAAGATAGCAATGAGCACATAAAAGATGATCCAAAATTATTCCTACCTATCCCACTAACCTCTAGCAGAAGCAAGCAAACAGCAAAATGTCCCAGATCTGAACAATAAAACTAACAAACAGGCAAAATTACATATGTGTAATTCTACAACGGTTTCTGTCTTCTCTGAGTTCTGCTTTCCTTCAGTCTGACATGTGACTTTCCCTCCCTCAACCACTCTTACTCTCATCCTTTTTACAATCTTCAGAAGAAGTGCCACTAATAAGGTGAAGACAAGTAAAATCTCAAATCTGTTTTAACTTTCACACACATCTATTTTCTCTCTTTTGGGGGAGTGGGGGGGGGAGTGAAGTACACAATTATTTTTCTGGGGAATCTGCTTTACCACAAGAGGCGGGGAGATATCAATATGGGACAGAAGTAGAAGAAGAGAAAAATAGACCAGTGTGTGTTTTGGGGGAAAGTTCCTGGCCAGGATGATAAATAGCTAACTGAAATTCCAAGCTTGCTCCATAAACAATGATGGGCGATCATCTCACACTACAGCTAGCTGGTTTTAACTCAGAGTATATGCAGATTTCAACCAGTGGTGAAATTCAATTTTTTTTTAATATCAGTTCTGTGGGCGTGGTTACTGAAAAATCCCCATTCCCTCCTCATTCCTGGAAGAAGGATATTACAAAATCTCCATTCCCACCCCACTATGGGTCTAGCCAGAGGTGGTATTTGCCGGTTCTCCGAACTACTCAAAATTTCCACTGTCAGAACCTGCTGAATTTCACCCCTGATTTCAACCCATCTTTCTGTTACAGCTAAGTTTAAATCTTAAAAGGTTTTTTTTAAAGTTTGAATATAGTTTAGCTCAAGGTCTATTCACTCCCACCCAGAGCTGCTTTTGTTTTCTTTTACCATGTTCAGTGGCCTTGCATCGGAGACACAACTGTATTGCACTATAAAAGAGAGATAAAGGGATCCTACCTCCCTGAGCTGCCACTTTTCTCTCAGGGATCCTCTGCTGCTGGTTCAAAGTCTTCTAAAATTAAAAGTCACAACACTGCCTCTCGGTATTTCAGAACAGGATGCAGTCCCACCAGTTTCGGTCTTGTCAGATTTCCTACCTCATCATCACCTCACTATCCATTTCAGGAGCTTCTAATTCCACTCTGGAATACAATCCATTGAAAGGGAATCAGTAGGAACTTTAGCCCTCAATGCAACCATCCAACAGCTAAAAGAAACAAACAATTTACCAGGAACATTTAGCCAAAATAGTGCTGACCTGATCTCCTTCTTCTCCACCAATTTGCTTACACACGGGAGATTGCCTGTGCAAAACTCCCATTGCTTCTCTCCTGCAAGCCTCTTCTCAGCAAAGCAATTTTGCTGCTTTATCCAAGGGTATTATTTATTATTGCACTGAACAGAAAGCATTGGTTGAATATGCAGAATAAGAGGACTTACTGTACATGGCATGATGAACGGTAGCGTCCCACTTTATCTGTGTGCTCTGGAGGACAGCCAAATTTAAGGATCAGAGCTTTGTTAAAATGGATAAATAGTTTTATCGAGGATAAAAGTTTTGTTAAAATGGATAAATAGTTTTATCGAGGATAAAAGTTTTGTTAAAATGGAGCGATATGCCATCTACTGTGAGATTTGAGAGTCCTGAGCCTCAGCTTGGAAAATGGAGACGTTCTCTTTACTGCACAAATAAAAATACATAAAAGGGATTTTTAAAAAATTATTCGGACCACTTTGGGTATTAAATGTCCAATTCCTAGGACTCTGCCATTATCCTGGTCTTTCTTACTGATATGATCATACAGAGCATTGAAATGACATTCTAGAGTAATGGCAGACGCCTCTATAAGAGTATCAGAAGAAATCTATAGTAAATTTTGTTAAATTTATCCCAACTAAAGTTTAACAGCCTCAAGGCTTCTGTCATTATATGATACCCCTCTGTCTTGAAGGTGATTGTGGGCTTGCTGTAATAGCCCTTTTTAGTCACTTGAAAGAATTTTAATTGCTCAAAGGCTTTAGTACTAGTATGTGCTATTACTATGACATTCTAATTAGACGCATCAGCTATTTCAACTGTTTTAAAAGAATAATCAAAACTTGGCCCTGTAGATCTGGAAGCATAAAAAGTGTCTTGTTCGCTATTTTTGCAAACTTTTTGAAGGAAAAATATCAGGAGAAAAGTTATATTGGCCATAAACTTCTCAGGAGTATATCCCCGTTGCTCTATGCTAATGTTCTCAGCATTTAAGATTGCAGCCATATGCAAGCCTTGAATTTTACCTCCATCTGCAAAGCCTGAAACTATGCTATGCAAGATTCTTGTGTTTGGCTTAAATATATCTTTCACTGGGAGGATTCTTTGCTGTTTAACCCAGAGTCCTAATGTTCATCTTTCTGGCTTGCATCCAGTTGGTATCCCCTGACTTATAGAATACTTTTGTACACTGGCTTTTGCAGCTGAATGGCTGCAGGGGGAATCACCCCCCCAAAAAAGTGCCTGTCTTCCACAGCCAAAATCTCTACTAAATCAAGAGTATTCCATCAGCAGAGGAACACTATAAGTATCATCTATATAACAGCCCATCTGCAGACTGTACCAGCCCAATATACAGTACTCTCAGATAATATGATCTGAATGCATCAACATTAATGGACATTTCTTAAGTATTATGCAAATCAATAACTTACAAATTAAAGTAATTCAATTCAAAATAACACTGCATGTGAGGTTTATTTTTGAGTGGGAGAGAATTAAGGATTTTGATTGTAGTGGGAAATGACTGGATGAGTAAACAACTTAAATAACATTACTGAAGTAAGAATCCTCGAACTACTGTATTCAGACTTATTTATTTTTAATGTTTTCTAAGTACGAAACAGAGCATGAAGACAACCATCTACAGGTACACAATCAAGTTTTATGGGCGATTCTGACCAGTTCTTCTAATTTCACTTTGATCCAATATTCACATCTCTGGTCTGAAATCAATTAAGTGCTTAATATATCACTGAAATAGAAACTCACAGTTTCATTTATACACACACACACACACACACACACACACACACACACACACAGAGAGAAAAGTTATAAATCAAATGCCAATTTGCACTCCTGATTCCGATGTTTTATGCATTTATGTGTACAGAGTGTAAGGGAAAAAAATGTGTGGTTTGTGATAACCCCTGAAGTACACATCAAGAATGAACAAAGCTAAGAAAAGTATGTATCCTCCGGTGACTTGAGTGACTTGAAGCTCCTCTAAGTAGGTACATCCTTATTACATAAATGGAATTCTGTCAACAAGAAACTTTTTCTTGTCCAAGGCAGACAGATTTTTGTCTCCGTGCAATATTTTCAACACTTCTCAAGTTCTCTCTCTTGTGCGCATGCACGCACACACGCACACACACACACACACACTTCCATGGATTATCACAAATGCACTTTCTGATGGTGACTCGTAGGTCAAAACTTAGTGGTTTTATTTTATCACTTATTGAGAATTATTGGTGTTAATTCTGTCAATCTAATTAACAAGACGCACATTGAATGCCAGTCTTCCCTACACGTTGCACAAGCCATTCTACCACCTTGTTTTACATATCAAAGGCAAAACATTGACAAGATTGCAACCGTATGACATGGTAAAACTAAAATAATAGGGAAGCAGCACTCACAACTAACAGGACTGCCCTCTTTCACTCATGCGTGCATGCATGCACATATGCATGTGCACACATGTGTACATCCACACAAGGGCAACCCATAGAATCCATTTAGTCTATTCAACCATCTCAATATTTTCCGGTTTTAAAAGCACCCATCTTGAAAAGTCTGTTCTTAAAATGGAGGAAAAGAAAAATGTTGATCCTTGGCTCGGAAACCCCTGGTTTAATGTGCAAGGGGTATTTTTGTGAATGGGTATTGCATAGAGAAAATGAAGGGTACGGAGAGATGCTGTGCTTTCACATTATTTATGCGTGCAGTCTGCGTTAATGGCATATGCAAGTTGACAGCATACATCCTATCAACTTGCTGAAGTGTATCTTGATTGTTCAAACACACTCTTAAAGGTGCCCGATCATTTATCAAATTAAAATAACTGTGCTGTGTTCCAAAGGGCTTGGAATATCAGAATTGTATGCCAGCATTCCTAGTACCCCTTATATTTCTACATTTCACAACAAAGCTAACTTTCAGAAGCACTCAACAAGCAAGGCAGAT
>JAPKID020007240.1:0-10345 GCA_026931265.2 Tropidonophis doriae | reverse complement strand
GCCCCTAAGGAGCCCCCTTAGCCCCCGAAGGGGCCGCCAGAAGAGGAAAGCGGCGGACGAGTCGGAGACTCGTCCGACACCTCCGGTGGCCGGAAGCAATCTCAAATTTCTATTATTTTAATTAGGGTTAGTTTGGGGCTTTTACACATTTCGGCCAATATTTTAATTATGGTTTTTAAAAGCTTTTTAAAATATTTACCTTTTATATATGTGTTTTTATATATTTATATATGTGTTTTTATTTAGGCTGTACACCTCCCTGAGTCCCTCCGGAGTAGGGTGGTAAAAAAACCCAATAAACTCTAAACTCTATACACATATATATCTGTACTTTCATTATATTGATTGGAATATGTATTTATATTATTTTAGTTATTTAAAGTTATTTTTTAAATTTATGAACTGCCCAGCTCTCTCAAAGAGGAACTGGTGGTATACAATAAAATGTTAAAATATAAAACAGTATATATGAAAGTTAAAACATTTTTTAAAAAAATAAAGAGGAGACAAATGTTTAAAACTGGTTAAAAGGCAAAGGGAGGGCTTTCAGGGGACTAACTGGCCCCATGACTGCATATTCCCCTGGGCTCACCAAGTGAGACTGCAGAGCTATATCTTAACTCCTGTTTGGCATGCCAGGAAACTGGGGGCCAATCTCACCTCTGCAGAATAATATTCCACAGGGTGGGGGCAACAACAGAGAAAGTTTTCTTCCTAGGCCTGCAAATTGGAGTTTTGATGGTGTCCACAACATACCTTCCCTGCTTGACAGGGTAGAATGGGACAATGTAATGGGGCAAAAATGGCTCTGTAGATAGCCTGGCCCAATGCAAAGTAGGGTTTTATAGGCCATAACCAACACTGAACTGAACTGAAGCCAGAAGCAAACTGAGACTGAATGTGTCCTTCTTTGGGTGACTAAAATTGCAACATGTGCCTACATTTTGTAGTAGGTAAAGCTTCTGGATACTTTTCAAGGGTAGCTCCAAGTACAAAATGTTGCAATAGTCCAAATTATAGATGATCAGGGCATGAGGGACAAAGTAGACACATTGATAAAAAATTAGGAATTGCAATCTGACAACATGGATGGCCACATGTTGACCATCCCTGATGAGGCTTTAGTTTGATATATTCCATAATTAATTTGGGTCCAAGTGTATTTTAACACATCATTATTTGCTCTCTATAATGTCATAGTTCTAGAAGATTATCTTCCATGGGATGCCCCAGCAGAGAAGAGACAGTAAAATAGGCATATTTTTTTTACTCATGAAAAATATCCTAATATATATATAAATTCATGCCATTCATCATTTCAAGAATTCACTCTAAGTTTGATAGCAATAGCATTTAGGCCAGGGGTGGGTTTCTGCCAGTTTACCCCACATTGGGTGAACTGGTAGTGGTGGCAGTGGGAGGCTCTGCCCACCTGTCTGGATGCTTCTGGAAGCATCGTGGATGCATGCAAAAGCATAAGCATCATGTGCACGCGTTAGCATGCGCACAAGTGAATAAGTAGTATAATAAATTGAATCCCACCACTGATTTAGGCCTATATATATATGTTTCAATAATACATGATTTTGGCTTTTCCCTCAATAAACAAAATACATCACATGCGAAACATATTCAAAGAAGCATCTCAAAGAGGTTAATTTCATTTTACAAATTTAATAAATATGATTAAACTCTTCCCATTTAAATAAAAAATTCAGCTTACATTAATGATGAAATAAATATAATGTGTTCAGTAATTTTGCTTGTATTCCAATACCCATGTTATTAAATGTATGAAATAATCAAGATATTTGTCAAAATAGGTTTGGTGTGAAAGGATAATTTAATTTACCAGCAATGTAAATGAATGAAATGGGAAAGTTTTTTCTTACTTGGTTGTAATAATATTCCTTCACATGTTTGCCATTCTGTACAGATTTAAAATCATGTATATGCTTACATACTTTTACATTCCTTCCTCACACCTGCCCCTAAACTGTGATTATAATTTTTTAGGATAATTTCTTGGTGTATTATTTTTGCCTGTTGTATTTTTTTCTTTGTTTCCTGTATTGTGGCACCAATTCATGTATCATATGTAAGAGAATGTTTTCCATTACTTGCTGTCATATGTTATAGCGTCAAAATGATATGATGGGATATTACTGAGTATGTTTTAAAAAAGAAACACTGCTGTTTACAGTTCTGTCATACAAAAATGTTTGGGAATCTAACTATTCTTTTTAGTGTATGAATATTGGAAAAGAACATGGTTGGTTGGTTGGTGGCTTACTATAATATTCTAAGTGGAATCCTAGGAACATTGGCAGCATCTTTATCCCAGTCTTCTCCAATCTGGTGCCTTCCATGTCTGCTGAACTATGACCCCCAGAATTATCAAGTTATATCTGGTAAGCACCCCATTGGGAAAGGCTGTAGTATCTATTTAGTATCTTATTCTTTGTCTGTCCGTCCATCCATCTCACAAAATACATGAAGATCATCTGATAACAATTTAAAAGCAATTTCAGGAAAAGATAATTTTCAGTTGAGGATACTACTTGGCTGAAAATCAAGGAATAAATCAAGGAGGACTGTGGATTCTCTGTGGAGCAGTTGTACAAAGCCAAGGGGATGAGGGCATAACAGCAACCACCCAATATGATTTTGGTGGCAGCTTCTTGCAAAGTAGGAACATACCTTCCATTCACCGCTCCCACGAGACTGGCCATCATCAGTGAGGTTAAATACAGGCAGAGTGCCTGTTACTACTAAACCCAGGCCCTAAAAAAGTAACAACAACAATAACAAAAGTAAAATATGGCATTACCTGTAAGACCCTAACTGGCCAATTCAGAATTATAATAGCATTTCTAATTCATAATATTGAAGAGTGGAGCAGTTATACTTTGATTGGGAAGAAAAGAGGGAGAAGAAACCACATCAAGATTAACAGGTTTGGGAATCTGAAGGGATATGGAACACTAAATGTATTTATCTAATTTGAACCATATTACAATATATGAATCACACAAGCAAATGAAAGTGGGGGGAAAAAAATCCAGTTGCAATATTTCATAAAGCTGTTTTCCTTACTAAAGCGTCCTGATAGACATTGGTCCACTGAACCTGCTTTGCTTTGTTTCCGGCCAAGACCATAGGCCTTCCTAGGACATTGAGATATTCCTGCAGGAAACAGAAGGAGACTAAAACTAACAACACATAACATGCACTCATCCAGAAACATGAAATATAGCAATATGTGTATATCATAGCATCATTTGTATAGCAAGTTCACACCAGCATATCTTTGAGGATTTATTCGTTTGACAATTTTTAGCAGCTTTCAGATTGAGAAACAGTAGATTCCTCAAATGCCCAAAGCTATTTTTCTTCCAGCTGAAGCAATCCAGATGTGCTGAACTACAACTTGAATACACTTTTATCAGCTGGAAAATATAATTATTGCACTCCAGCAGACACTGGAGACACATGTTGAAGAAGACTGCCTAAGCAACCTATTTTGTCAAAATATTTATTCAGTCAATCTAACGGTTCTACCTTTAACTCATGGCTCAATTTAATCTAATTATCACTAAGCTTGGAAGCCTGGTTTGTTTCAGCTCATCTCCACCACAGTCTATAAACTGGCAACTTTGCATGTTTCTATGGCATTAGGTCCAAACCATGTACCTGCACTGAAACTGCTTGGACTTCATCATAAAACTAATGTCAATTATATAAGGTCTGCCTATAAGTTTTATCATTGTGATTTATATGGATTATGCTTTTTGTCTTAGGTTTAAAAAATGTAGCTACAGGGTTCCATTAAAAGTATTTCTGTATTTCACTGAATGCCACCACATGTTTATTGGACCCGTGTCCCTCCTGGCTTGTACTGGCCTCCCGGGAGGTTACATGAGGCTGGCTCCAGGAAATAGTGAACACTTCCTTGAGCGAGGGGTTTCTACCGGCTGTCTTGAAAGAGGCGGTGGTGAAACCCCTCCTCAAGAAGCCTTCCCTAGACCCAGCATTGTTGATTAATTATCGTCCGGTCTCCAATCTTCGCTTTCTTGCGAAGGTTGTTGAGAGTGTGGTGGCACAACAGTTCCCCCGGCACCTGAAGGAAACTGTCTATCTAGACCTGTGCCAGTCTGGCTTCCGACCTGGGTACAGCACAGAGACGGCATTGGTCGCGTTAGTAGATGATCTCTGGAGGGCTTGGGATAGAGGTTGTTTCTCTATCCTGGTCCTATTAGATCTCTCAGCAGCTTTCCTGGTACCATGGTATCTTATTGCACCAGCTGCAGGGGCTGGGCTTGGGAGGCACCTTACTGCGGTGGTTCTCTTCCTACCTCTCCGACCGGTCACAATTCATGTAGGCAGGAGAGCAGAGATCGACGTCAAGGCCCTCACATGTGGGGTGCCTCAGGGGTTGGTTCTCTTGCCTCTCCTGTTCAACACTTATATGAAGCCACTGGGTGAGATCATCCGTGGTTTTGGGCTGGAGTATCATCAGTACGCTGATGATACTCAGCTGTACATCTCTACCCCTAACCACCCCTACGATGCCGTTGAAGTGATGTCTCAGTGTCTGGAGGCCATTCGGGTCTGGATGGGGAGGAACAAGCTCTGACTCAACCCGTCCAAGACCGAGTGGCTGTGGTTTCCGGTGTCTCGATATAGCCAGTTAGTTCCATCGCTGGCTATCGGGGGCGAGTCATTAGCCCCCGCAGAAAGGGCCTGCAACTTGGGCATCCTCCTGGATTCTTGGCTGTCCTTGGATGACCATGTGACGGCCATGGCCAGGGGGGCTTTCTATCAAGTTTACCTGATACGCCGGTTGCGCACCTTTCTAGATTGAGACACCCTACATACAGTCACTCAAGCCCTCGTCATTTCCCGCCTGGACTACTGCAATGCTCTCTACATGGGGCTCCCCTTGAGGTGCACCCAGAGACTCCAGCTAGTGCAGAATGCAGCTGCGCAGGGAATTCTGGGAGTTTCACGGTACTCCCATGTAACACCTCTCCTGCGCGAGCTGCACTGGCTGCCTGTGGCCTTCTGGGTGCACTTCAAAATGTTAGTAACCATCTTCAAAGCGCTCCAGGGCATGGGTCCTGCCTATCTGCGAGACCACCTCCTACCACATACCTCCCTTCAACCTTCCACTCCCACAGAGAGGGCCTCCTCAGGGTGCCGTTTACTGGTCAATGCCGGCTGGTGACCCCCAGGGGGAGGGCCTTCTCTGTGGCGGGTCCAGCCCTCTGGAACGACCTGGCCCCCCGACCTTTGCACCATCACGGACCTACACCTCTTCCGCCGGGCACTCAAAACACACTTTTTCCATCTGGCTGGCCTGGCATAGATTAATGATTTAATTTGAAATATAATATTTTAATAGTTTTTAATTACTTTTTAGCACAGACTTACTAATTTAATTCTATTTTATACTGTGAATATATGTTATGGGTGTTTTTATTCTTTCTGTGCACTGCCCTGAGTCCCACTAGGGAGAGAGGGCGGTATAGAAATTTGATTAAATAAATAAAATAAATAAAATAAATAAATCTGAAAGATTAAATTTAAAATATGGCATTGGTGATTAACTGAAAATATAAATTTGTTTCCTCCTAAACAAGTGATAGTCTTTGTTAAATGAGGAGAATTCTAGAATATATAATTCAGGTCTACTTAATTAGTAAGTAAAATACTAAGATTGGACATGGCTTAGAAGAAAGATTGGAGTAGACAACAATGGCCTGCCCAGTGGCCTGCCAGTGGGTGATCACACAAAGCACAGAGAAACTTTGGTAGATGCATAGGTTGGAATGGAGAGCCTGATTCTGCATGTTGGTGGAGATAACTGTAACAGGAGTGGGTGAGATTTGGAAAAACTGTCATAGTCCTGGAAAGCATCTGAGAAATTTTAGTTCCAGAGACAGAATATATGGATTATGTATGATGAAGGAAATCAAGAGGTGCCATGTCACTTAAAAGATCACTTAAAGAAGCCTCCCCCCGCCCCCCCAAAAAATCAAGGTGGCTCATGGACTATAGAGGAGTAATGGCCCTTTCCATGGAGCATCTGAAGTATTTCTGAGTAATCTGGAGTGTTGTTTGGAATAATAAGGCAACCTGGATTTTCAGCAGGACTGCTCCTGAATGACCTCTCACTATCTGCCAGCCCTGTGTAACTCCTTTGTTTAGGAAAGAAATAGGTGAAAAGATGCCTTGAGAAATAGTCACAGAAAAAAAAGTCATGTATGAAATAATCCCTTTCACTTCAACATGGAGACCAAATGGACAACTTCTGTTTTGTGGTACTTCTGGGAGATTCTTGCCTTTGGCAGACCCAAAACACATGCTGAGGGTTACTCATGGTACAACTATGGTACTCCTATACTGTTGGAACTGTACTGATTACCATTATGTTTCCCCAGTGCAATTCAAGGTGTTCTTTGCCACTTAAATACAAGCAATTAGTAGTTAGGGAATGGATATCTTAAAGACTTTCTTTTCCCAATACTTTATGTTGATCTAACTGGACAACTATGGAACCCTGCTATGCTTTCTACTAGGAAGTATGTTGGAATGGACCTGAATGAGTTTTCTTTATCATAGTTCCTCTTCCGGAGTTGAGGATGCCTCCCACCTATTCCAGAAATAGATGAAAAGTTGGCTTTTCCTAAAGGACTTCAGAGATTAACTACAAAGCAGGAATATTCTATTCCATCTAATTCATTTTAATTTATTAGTTTCAGTTTTTAATTTATCATCAATCATATTTTAATTATTATTTTAATTAATTATTACACTAGTGGTATACCCTATTTCATAGACCAATTCTAGAAAATTATAGTTTAAATTTCAGATAATGGCAAAATTTCATAAAGAAATAAAATCACTGCTCACATAAGTCTAAAAGTTGTCTATATCAATAATTTCTTTTCACACTCTGGTTTGTTTGCAAGCTTTAATTGCACCTGGGTTGTAATGAAGCACATGCTGCTAAATTCAAAATTGGATTATTATCCTGTACTTTACAAAGGGCCATTTCTAAATTGACTTAGAATTATCAGTCAATGTAAAATACTACTGCTAGTAGTATTGGTTGAAGGGAGCAATCTTCTATGAAGAAGGTTACATACTGCACTGGGCACTAATTTGCACCTTTAGCAATGTCAGGGTCTTGTATTGACATATAAAGTTCTATGGTATAAGCCATAAGGCATGGATTCTTTCCAGATTGCCTTCTCCCTTCTTTTTCAGACAAGTCATTCAAAACTGAGGAGGAATATTTCTTGATGGCTATTTGAGTTTTCCTGAAGTCTACTGCACTGCAATCCAAGAGAAGATGTGTTTCATTCACACAAGTATCCAAATATGGTCTTCTCTCCTGGTTTAGTTACAACTGGCACCAAGCCACATAAACGTTTTACACTATATGAAAACTTATTTGCTCACTAGATTTAATTAAATTTCTCTTGCTGTGTCTCCTGCTGTCCCAGATTTAATAAGTTGTAATTTGTAATTTAACATGTAATTGCATAGCTTTAATATGTTACATGACTTTAAAATGCTATAATTTTCAGAAATTGCAATGGTTTGGTTTTAATATGATGCATTGGTCTATCTAACTTTTTATCAATTTAACTATGTCTACTTATATACTGCATTTGCCTATTTTATTTCTTTATATAATGCTTTGAAGAAATATCTGACTCAGAATTATTATGAAGACAGAGGACTGCAACTTAGCTACTAAAGCAAATTAATGAGTTCAATTTTCTGTTTTATAAACTGGAAGTTGGTTTTATATTATTGTCAATTTTTCTACTTTATAATAATGTTAATGCTATAGAAGTACTTTTGTTGGATATCCATCCTTATTTATAAATGCATTTTTAACGATTCAGTATATAAAACTACTGGAAGGAAGGAAGAGACAGCGAAGTCTAGAAATATATTTTAAAATGTTTATCCTTATCACAGTACCAAAATAATGAAAGCAGTGCCTATCTGAATAGGAACAACACTTGCAGTATTGAACTGTATTTGTAATAGATACTGTATATGACAACAATTATGTGAAGTTTGACTTGATAGCATAAAAGTTCTGTTTAAATTTTATTAAATATAGACTAAATCTTAACTCTTGCTAATAAGTAAGCATTATGCTAGCTTCCTGCAAACATTCACACAGACAAGTGTACAGCTTCCTTCCATGTTAACATGCTATATTGTACCACTCTAGTTTTTAACATCCAAAATAGGAAGTCCCCATTTTAGATCTCAGAATTGTTAAATGTTGTCAAATGTCTCTCTGGGCGAACCCCCATACACACTTTTTTTCCAGATCTTTCAAAATGTAATAGAGCGTGTATGATTGGGATATATGATGTTGGGGGGTAGGCAATTCCATATATGGAAGTCATTATTTTGAAAGGTTAAGCATGGAGGCCCTGCAGTTCCTTATATATGGGACTCTCAAGGCAAGTCTTCTTTACTAAATATAACCTGGTTGGTCAAATTAAACTCAGAAAACTAAGTCTCCAAGATATGAGCTGGGTAGATTTTTTAATAACCGAAGTGCCTTAAATTATATCAAATAGCTAATGAAGCACCCAAAGTAGCATTGTTTTATGGGCAAACCTAGGTGTAGCTAAAATGACTTGGGTTACTACATGTAAGACCAACTGAAGCTTTTGAATGGTCTTCAAGGAACTCCTGAAATACTGAATGTAATCATAGTTAGATCATAACACCACTCAAGTGGAAAAACAGGCCCAGCTAGACCTGTTGCCCTTATCCATGAAGATCACAATCAGCTCCATCTTTGTTAATGTAATGTTGCCAATTTTTCAAAGTTTTTTTTTTACTTCCTTTGGTCATGGCTTGGTGGATGTGGCAGGCAAAGGATACTGCAAGATCTCTATTCTCACTCTGCTCCAGGGAAAGGATATAGCAAAATCCCCATTCCCGCCCCACTCCTGGGGGAAGAATATTGCAAAATCTCCACTATGGGGCCAACCAGAGGTGGTATTTGCCGGTTCTCTGAACTATTCAAAATTTCTGCTCATGGTTCTTCAAAAACTGAATTTCACCTCTGGTAGAAATGCTTCCACTAAAAAAAATAATTCTCCACTATTTTATAAGCTATTTTCTATATGTTCCTGCTTCCAGATCTGAAACGGACTATGGAAAAAGTTCCTATAAAATGTCTTCTACCAGGACTGTGGCATCTGCATACTGTTGCCTCACTAGTCCATGCAAGTTTGCTGTATTATTTTAACACTTTTCTATTCCTTTATTTTTGTGGATCTGACCAACAGGTTCAAAAAGACTAAGTGTATTGCAGAAAGCACAAATGCAAAATTTAAATGCAGGATTTTTAAATCTATATATTTATTACAACAAACTACAGAAATACAACTTCTTTCTACTTTAATGTGACAGAAAGAATAACCATACATTAATTCAAGATTCAAGCAATGTGCTTCATTTAGTGACATCAGGGATAGTTTATATATATATATTTCTCTGGCATCTCTGAAAAGGCACAGTCCCACTGTTCCAACTTTCAGTTATGCAAGCAAAGAAAATACAATCTTAGTTTCAATGCTAATGAAAAATTATTTATTTATTGTTCAAAATAAATGCACTTTTTTACATTGCACTGGTTGAGTACTGACTTAGAAAAAAGCTACTGAAAATAAATGGATTTAGATTAGTTTCAATCCAATAATGTCATTTGCAAAAAGCATATATTGCCTGATTAATCTAAATCTACTTGTATGCACAAAATGTTAGGTGTTCTAAAAGCCATTATATTGCCCTTTCAAAAGCTGTTATATTAGTTTCATTGCTTTTGTGCAAAGCAACAACTTGTTGCAATAGACTAGTAACAATTCTACTAGGTTTTTTTTTTTGGGGGGGGGGGCAAAGCAGGAATGATAAAAATATAGTTCTTCAGATGTTGCTGAACTCTAATCCCTGATAGGTGACAATTAAATGGCTAACAGCAAAATAAAAAAATAACCTGGGAATTGTAGTTTAACTATATATAGTTTGCCTCTAAGGAAGGGACAGACAACAATTCCTACTGGTTAAGCAAATCTATCTATATATCTATATCTATATCTATATCTATATCTATATCTATATCTATATCTATCTATATCTACATACATTTTTGGTCGCCACGATGTAGAAAAGACATGGAAACTCTGAAAAGAGTGCAGAGAAGAGCAACCAGGATGATTAGAGGACTGGAGGCGAAAACATATGAAGAACGGTTGCAGGAACTGGGTATGTCTAGTTTAATGAAAAGAAGGACCAGGGG
>JAPKID020007239.1:0-10345 GCA_026931265.2 Tropidonophis doriae | reverse complement strand
GGTATTAACACTTCGCGTGATCTTGATTCTCTCCCTCTGTTTATGCAGCCTAGAACTGTGTTGGCTTTTTTGGCAGCTGCTGTACACGGCTGGCTCATATTTAAATGGTTGTCTACTAGGACTCCAAGATCCCTTTCACAGTAACTGCTATTGAGCAAGGTACCACCTTAATAGCAGTAAGGTGGGTTCCGGCAGTCTCTACTGTCAGTTTGATCATGGATGCGCCCCACGCACACATACACATAGCAATAAAAATTGTTCTGTGCATGCGCAGAACCAAAAAATAAAATGGTGGTGCCTATGGCATTGCCTGGAAATTCAGTTTGGGGTGTGTGGCAGGCCTGGGTCGCTGCTGGTTCCAGTGACCCAGGCCCCCAAACCACTACTGGTTTGGCCAAACCACTCCAAACTGATAGGAACCCACCACTGCTTGGGAACCTGTTTTTGCTGGCAGAGCACTATGGCCACCATGAGCTCCCCCAACAGGACTGATGTCAAGCTGGCCACACCCACCCTGGCCATGCCCACTGCAGCCCCCCGAGGTCAAACACAATCCTGATGCAGCCCTCAATGAAATTGGGTTTGACACCCCTGTCTTAAAGAGTAAACATTTAGTTGAAGTTCCCCAAGTTAAATGGGGATAAATTACATTAAAAAGAAGCATTTTATTTCATTTCATTACTCTGATTGCTTTATGGAAGGGTGAAGAGAGAAAAAGAGAGGGAGAGGAATGAGAGAAAAACACAAAGGAAAGATGTTTAGGAAAATAAAAAGTCAAGAAGTTAATCAAAACTGACTAAAAAAAACTTTACAGTCATAATATTATTACATTATTACGCTCAGTAGGGCTTCGAAAGTACAGGTGTGAAAAGATTTTAAAGTATACTGCAGTAAGTAAATATACCATTCCTTACTGTAGAAAGGAAATTGCGGCTATATATATGAATAAAGACACGTTTTAAAAATTCTGGTAGAGATGCCTTTGCTTTTCCAAGCCAACTGGCCCTTTTCTGATTTCTGCCATTTTTGCCGTTCATCAGTTACTTTCTCAAAAATGATCGATGATTAAAAGCATACTTCATAGTTTGTATCTCAGCCAAAGAACCAACATGGTTACAGAACTGGTTGGGACACTCATGGCACATTTGTTTGCACAATTCATTACCACAAAAACAAAACACATGTCCATTTTGTCCCAAAGGTGCTTTTTTTTTCAAACAGGTAACTGGACTTCCTTGTTTTTCTTCAAAGACATTTCGCTTCTCATCCAAGAAGCTTCTTCAGCTTCAGAAACAGCTTCTTCAGCTTTGGGACAACCATGACCTGGATGAGTGAAAATCTCCATAGACACATGTCCATGTTGTTTTTGTACACAGAAATCCATAAAAACTACTCTCCAGAAACCCAATTCCTGTTTTCTTAGGACTGTTTTCTCACAACTGGCTAGTGCCAAAAAACCACTTCATGAACTATATTTTTCTCTTCCTGTCTTTACAGCCTCAGCAACAACTGTAAAGAAACTGAATTGCTTATATAGAACAGTCTATCTACTGCCAAGAAATATTCTCATTTCCACTGCGTTGCAAAAGAGCTTCATTTCCAACTCCACCCAAGCCAACTGCAGTTCAGTTTTTCAAACCATGTTCCAGATTCATGAGTTGGCTTAAGTAGGGAAAAGCAGTAATTGATAGGAGCCACAATAATGTTGACACTAGCATTCGGCTGAATGATGGAAATGCAGTTTAGCATAATACCTGTTCTAGTTCTCCTTCAGTAGCAAAATCAGTTTGAAATCTTTCAACACCATCCACCCACCTCATTTATGGTGAACAGAACACCATGAATGCTCTGCTGTAATGACATAAGTATCCATCTTCCTTAGCAGCTGACAGTCTGATGGTTTGAAAGCAGTAGATTCTTACAGGCCTTGACCTAGTTATTATAACCAGTTGTCCAGAGGTGGATTGCCAATTTCTTTACTACTGGTTCGGGCACACATGCACGCACACAACACTTTGGTGCATGCGCAGAAACTTTTACACATGCACAGAAGCGTCCGGGCAGAGCCTCCCACCACCTCTACCAGTTCAACTGATCCAGGCTGAACCGGCAGAAAACCACCTCTGCAGTTGTCATTGTTCTTTTATGAATGGATCAAATACATCATTAAGAACCGCTTGCCAGGGGTCATCCCTGCATTTTTCACAATAAACTCCATTTTCATTAAATGAAAAGAGCTACATTGTATTGCATGGATTTATTGCCCGTCATCTTTGTTGGACGATTCCAAGCTCCAGTATAAGGGAGAGGGAGATATCTCCTATCTTCTTCTTTCACATATTTATGGCTGTCTCTTAAACAATCTTTGATATCACATGGCCTTGACATCCATATTATGCTAACTATAGAAAAGTTAATTTTTAAAAAAATATGTTCTTTTAGTCATTCATTTTATAACTATTCAACTTTCAACTTGGACAGTGAACTTGGCAAAGAGTAAAAACAACGAATTGCCTATTTAATACACAGACAAACCACTTCTGAAAAATCTTGATAAGAAACTGCAGTCTTGTTCAGACTATCTCTGAGAATCAAACCCACACCTCTTTCCAGGATTTTAGTTCCATAAGTGGTTCTAATTGTTTGGGATTTTGGCCACCTTTTTATACTCAAGGGACAGAATATAAATGACAACACCTGCAGATGTCTCTATAGCACTTCTTATCAGTGACTTTGTTATAACATGAAATAGCTGACCCACTGCCAGGAATATTTTAGGTAAAGTGATATCATTAAGCAGGGAACACCTGGGGATGGTCTTGTCAATAATTTAGAAACTCAGGCAGTCGACTCTTTGCTAAGAACATTTTTTTAAAGTATTTTTGGTATGCAGCTACTGTTTCCCCTTCTTTCAGCAGGTATCAGATTAGGGAATCCTTGCCGTCTTTTTACCAGTTGTTACCACTAAAAATGCAGATAAAAGGTTCAAAGGCTGGAATGATTTATAATGAATGACGCAATCCACAGAGATTGCGATACCGAAGTAATCTACAAATTGCCTTAACTGGCTAATTAATTCTTGCTATATAGAAAAAAGAGTATACATTACTATCTCCTGTCATGACACTATTCCCAGCTGTCTATGAGAGGCATTCTGATATTAGTCATATTACCATGTACAGTATATTTACCATCACTAGTAGATGCACATAGCCTTAATATCTATTTATTGGATTACTCCATTCAAAGCCATCCAAGTTAGCGGCATCATAACATCTGACATCATGTGGTAATATGTTCCAGCTTCTTATTTTTTATGCATAATTTTCTGATGCATCATTCCTATGTGTTATTTTATAGATTTTTGCTATTCCTGCTAATTCACACTATATTTCTCTTAGCTACAATAGCATATATAAAATTGGTTTCTTCATATTTCTGTATATATACAGAGTGCATAATTATCCACTTTTACATTTACAATGCTAGAGAAGTACAGTGTTTATCATCTTGTAAACTGAGTACCTGTTAGTTCTTTGAGATCATCCAAACAAGAACCATTATCAGGAATATCTGCACTAGTTTTATTTTAAGGTTGCATTAACAAAACCATACAAAATTGAAAGCATTTCTTCCCACTCCTCCTTTTTCTGTCTGGAAAACTAAGGAGGGTTCTTTCTAAAATGCTTCCCATACAATCTCTCCTTTTGTTAACCGAGTTACCTCCTACGTGCTGGTAGTCGGGTCTATTGCTCTTTCCTCCCATCTCCCAACATTATTCCTACATACCATTATTTCACTTTCCTTCTTATTATTACAAATAATCAGAAATAAAATAACTGGCCATTTTTATTACTGTAACATCAGGTAGCCTATAGGACCGTGATGGCTAACCTGTTTGTAAAGGTGTGCCAAAATTGTGTGCACGCACGCTATCACACACAATGGAATGTGCCCCACCTACCTAGGCATGTGCGCATAACACCACCACCATCCCTGGAGCCTGTGAAGGGCGAAAAACAGGCCCAATGGGTCAACCAGAAGTTTGGAAACAAACTTCCAGTTGGTCTGTTGGATCCGTTTTTCACCCTCCCCAGGCTCCGGAAGCTTTTCTGAAGTCTAGGGAGGGCGAAAATGGCCTCCCCCAGCCCTCCAGAAGGCCAAAAATCAGCTGACTGACAGCTGGCAGGCCAGAAAATATGGCTCTGCATGCTATCTGTGGCATGCCTGCCATATGTTCGCCATCACGGCTATAGGCCATGTGTGGTTAATAGTGTTGCAGGAAGCTATACCCATTTCCCATCTAACTCAGATAACAAGATAGCTAGTAGGTCCGAAATTACGCGCAATTGATGGCAGAGGGAAATCAGGAGGATCTGAGGATGTAAACTGATTAAAAAATTTTAGGAGGGAAAGGTAAATCGCATTGCTCCATATTTATTTCTTCCAGGCAGTCACTAGAAAGTTAAAACATGTTATATAGGTATCACACTGGGTGTTATCTGTAATGATGTATTCTTCCTACAATTCAGGTTCACAGAAGCTATTGGCTATCTGTTGACAGACAAAAATCCATCATGTATTGAATACATAGACTAGTATGGTGAGTTATAGTTCATGACAGAAATCTTTGGCTCCCTTGTCCATTTTTTAAAAATAACACACATGTCCAATTAAAGGATGATATATATTTTCTTAGCCATTTAAGATTGCACAGGCTAAAAAGGAGATAGTATCTCTGGATAAAAAAATAATCTTTCCTGAGTCCTAATTTCTCTTTCCCAGCATTGTGTGAGTTTCCAAAAAGAAATGATATCATCTAAAAATGAGAGCATATTTATAGCTTTCCTAAAACATTGCTTCAGTGTTAATACTAATGAACTGTCCCATAAACTTGGCCCACAATCTTAATTTTTAAAAATGTTGTCATTTTGGTATTATTAACTCTCTTATAAATTTGGGGGATGTCATTCCACTTTCTTAAAAGCTTATCTAATCTTCACATTAAAAAAGAATAAGAAATGTTTCTTGATAATCAACCTTGAATTGTCTTAATCTACATTTTATGCTTTCCAGTTTATAATCTGTAAAAGTAAACACCGTTTTCTACCCCAAACAACAAAATTATTTGGAAAGTGGTGTGAAAGTTGGAGAGACATACATAAGAGATTTGTTCACATGTTCCCAAATTCTAGATCCTAATACCTTGACTATATATGTTAAATGTCTTCAGATATGTGCCCTTATTGCACTTAAACATCTGAATGAGGTAATCCTCTCAAGCATTCTGAACAGTCATCAATTTAAAAAAGGAATGGCAAGAGAAGGAGAACAATCCTTCTCAATCTCCCTGTGTGATTGTAGACACTTATTGGAGCATTTCTAGTCAACATACATGGCTGACTGAAGAGAATCTCCCATTCCGTCTTCCTAGATCTGCTGCCAAAGACAGAATCACAAAATATGGCATGTAAAGAAAATCTGAGAGAATTGTGTCTAATTTACTTTACTAGCATAATATAGAACAGAATTAGCAAAAGAGGTAGAATCTTCGGAAGAGTCTGTGCTTCATTTGAAACTGGGAGTACATGTTACAAATAGGCCCTGTCTACATTAGATCTCATTTCTATTGGAGATGATTATCCTACTCTATAAATATCTCTATAAAATATTTATTTCCAAGTGTTGAGTCCTCGTGTTGAGTCCTCGTGACTCGGGTTTCAAATATAACCGCCGCCGCGCCTGATTGGCTAAGGAGCGGCTGACTGAGGTAATGGGTTTCAGCTGACCTGACTTCCGGCCAGGAAAGTACTTAAGGAGCTGCTCTTGCGCGGGTTCTTTGAATCACTGTCTGTAGAGCTGAAGTCACCACCTAATAAAATGAGCTGAACCGATTCCGTTTCCGAACCATTCTTCGAACTTAACACCAAGCATGTTGGCATTTTATGTTTATGTCTTCTTGTGGTATTTTACTGTGGAAGGCTGGGTTGTACATCTCTGACTGAGAGCAAACTCTGGCATCTTTCTTCAGAAGAAATTATCTCTGAATTGAATGAGATTTAATCTCCTTGAAGCATGTTTATCACAACCGAAATATGAATCAGCATTGCAGTCTCCTATTGTTCCCCACCTTTCTACTCAAGAAACATTTGTTTGCTTGTTTTTATTCAGTCCTTTTCAGATATTTTGATGTTTTGTATTTTAACCTTCTTTGAATAAACTAAAAATTTCCCACACAAAAAAGAGAAACATTTGTTTCAACTATTTTGTGTCATCAAGCACAAGTTTATGTGATAAGAATATCACGCAAACAGCCTGTGCAATGAAGTTGGGAAGTCCTCATAAAAAATGGAAACTCTACCTCTCGTTAGAATCATACTGGCTCCTATGAACATAGCTGGTGCATAAGTAAAGACATTATAAATGTTCATGTTGATAGCATTCTAAAGTGTCAGTTGACTGAACAACAGCACAATATGTTTCTAATATATGATTCATATTGTAATGTTCCAAAGTAGTGACATCACAAGCAAACTTTTCCTTCATTGGCTGGTTATCAAGTTTGCAAAATCATATAACATAAAATGAAACCAAGCTTTATATTGGATGGAACAGTTTAACCACATCTGTTGCATGTTGGTGATTTTTTTTAAGTTGCTCAAAATTTATTGCATTTTCTCTCTACTTGATACTTGTGAAGCAGATGCTATATTAAGATTTTGCTTGGGGCACAATGTTTAAGTATATTGTGTTACTGAAAAACTCTGGGAATATTATGGACAGTTCAGCCTTTTCAGAAAAGATTTCGGTGAGACTGTCATCAATTAAATGTAAACAATCAAACAACATTGTCCTGGATATTTGCCTGCAAGAAAGAGTTGTATAGTAACTGTAGTAACTCTAGAAAATCTGATGTTAATTATAACAAAATCAGAAAATAATCTGGAGTGATCTTTCTGGATTATGAAGGAAAAGAACAAATGAATATTAATTTTGGTTCTGATGGCTGCATCCTGGTGGAGAACCAGAGTCCCAAAACCTTGTAGGCAGTGGTGACATTCAATTATTTTTTACTACCAGTTCTGTGGGTATGGTTTGGTGGGTGTGGCAGGGGAAAGATACTGCAAAATCCTCATTCCCTCCCCACTCCTCGGGAAAGGATATTGCAAAATCTCCATTCCTTCCCCACTCTGGGGCTGGCCAGAGGTGGTATTTGCCGGTTCTCCGAGCTACTCGAAATTTCTGCTATTGGTTCTCCAGAACCTGCCAAAACCTGCTGAATTTCACCCCTGCTTGTAGGGTCATATGATTATATCTGTTCCTCTTCCAGCATTCATTCTTCTTGCCTTACTAGTCAATAATAAAAACATATCAATACATTTATGCCTTTTTAAAAAGGTTAAGAGAGAAGTTTGGGCACAGTATGGAGAAAATAATTATAGCTCTTCTAAACATCTTAAATTTCCCAAGCAATTTAAGTTCTTTACATTTAAATTCTTCTCTAGGAATGGCATTTTGCCAAGGGACCCTCAACCTTGTTAGAAATACTGAGATTGGGCTATAATTATGCCTTCATGTCTTTTCCTCTAAGATCAATCACATTTACTTATATCTTGCATGTGCAGATTAAGCTACGCTCACTTGTGCAACCCAGTTCCTAATAGGCCCTGGATCAGTACCAGTCCACGGACCGGTGGTTAGGTACTCCTGTTTTACAATTCTCATGTTTTCTTCCTAAGATAAATATATATGATGTAGATTTTGTGCATGCAAAAATTAAGTCTGCAGAAGTGTAATTAAATCCATTATTCCTTCCTTCTACTAAAGCTATTATAGGTTCTGCTCCCATTAGTATCATGGAGTTCTGCATTCCTAGAATTCACTCAAGATCCTACAGATAAGATTTCGGAGTATATAACCCTCTAAACCTTCTGTCTACTCAAGGCGGGCATAATTATAGACTATGACCAAGGATTGCTCAAGACTTTTTGTCATCTGAGGCAAAAATTAAGATAAGCTGGTGACAGGACATCTTTCTCTGCTGATCTAAGAACATCAGTTTAGGATTGGGTTGACATAAGGCCCAGCTCTGTTCTCTCTGCCACACGATAAGCTTGCTTCTGCTAAGTACATCTAATAGAGTCACAGAAGAGCTCCTGTGTTTTTAATATTAAGATGTAGAATTCACTGGGAGTATGAAGAATATTGCAGAGGTGGTATTGAGCAAGTTCTTACAGGTTCTGGAGAACCGATAGCGGAAATTTTGAGTAGTTCGGAGAGTGGGCAAATAGGCTGGCCCCGCCACTGCTGCTTCCCAGCCTCCCAGCTCCTATCTTCTTTTGTTGCCCTGAACAGGAGAATGGAGCTGGAAAGCAGGTTAGTGGGGTGGGGTGGGGAGGTAATAGGGATTATGCAGTATCCTTCCCCTGCCATGCCCACCAAGCCTCACCCACAGAACCGGTAGTAAACAATTTTGGAACCCCACCACTGGGATATTGGTCCTTCTTCCAGATTCAGATGTAACCATTTTCAAGAATATTTTGGCAATCCTTCAATTGTTAATCCATAGGAATGTTAGGACTGAATGATTTCAATCTTTCCTGTTTGAATATAATTGCATGAATTTTGCATTGCAATGAAAATTTAAACAATAGAGTTATCCTTGCTTTGGATGACTAATAAAAGATCCAAAAGGATAAAGTTTAAAATGCCTCAGTGATATTATAATACAAAACCTTCTTACCTAAAACATCTGGATTAATGATCCAGAAACATTATTTGTGTGTGACCTTGAGTCAATTTTTGACTCCTGGCAATTCCCTGCAGTTGTCTTGACAATGTCTTGCAGAAATAGCTTGCCATTGCTTGCTTCCTAGAGCTGAAAGAAAGTGGCTGGCTCAAGGTCACACAGCAAGCTTTGTGCTTAAGGCCCTAGAACTCATTGTCTCCCAGTATCTAGCCAGAAGCCTTTTCCATTACTCCACACTGGTTCCTTAAGCATTAATAGATCCTGTAAGGGAAAATCAAACTCAAGATGGAGTGTATGCAAATGGCCTAGAATAAATGCCATACTTCTTGTAATTCTGTGTCCTGCTCATGTACTGAGTCATCATTTTTGTCCATTGGTGGTGAAGACCAGTCTTCCTTGCTTTGCATTTGGACATTAGTGCCTCAATTATATTCCTATGCATAGCGAGTCTCTCTAAAATAAGAGGCACTTTCTAACACTTCCTTAACTGTTAAGGTCTCGATGTATGATCGGCCGCAAGTCTTCCAGTGTCTTTCCTTGGGAGGCTTAGCCACAGCCGGTCGCGCCTAATTGGTTCGGGTGTGGCTGGCTGGGGTTGAATTACCAGGCTGCCTGATTGGCTCTCCGTTTGGCAGCATTGTATAAGGGGCTGTCAAGAGGGGAGGTTCTCCGGGCCGCATTCTAAGACTAGCTTTGGTTACGATTGTTTTCACTGTTCTGCTAATAAAGTGGCTTGTTAAAGAACCAACCTGGATTGGACTATCTTCTTTCCCTGCAAACCACAACATTAACAAGTGTTACATTTTTTCTTACATTCATTACATCCAGTTCTGAGCATAGAGGGATTAAAGAAATCAGTTTTGTACAGAGAGACAAAAATGATAAAGAGGTAGCCTGGCCCCTTGACATTGTCATCGCACGTCATTTCTGTTCCTGAAAGCTCTTCCAGAATGTGTAAAATTATTCACCTTCATAGGAAAAGTAACACACACGGAGAGTTTCTCAATGTACAAAAGTAGCATATGCTGCCCTTCAGATATGGCAAAAAAAAAAAAAAATAGTAGCTGAAGAAAACATAAAGCTCTCTTTCAGAGTCCCCAGCAGATATGCAAAAGAAAATGAACAAAAGGCAGATTTATTTTTGGCAGTGGAAAAGAAGTCATTTAGTTGGTGAACAGCTCACAAAAACAGTTTTTTGGCAGGATATGGATGTGCCTGGCTTATGTTAGAACTCTTAGGCAAATATATGGCCATGACAATGATAAGAAATTTTTGGGAAAAAAATCACTTATTTCCAACCAATGAGCCAGTTTCCCCATATACAGTACTCGTACAAATTGATGCATTAAAAGTTTAATGCAGTATTTTGCTTTATTCTTAACTTTTAGAAGTTTATCTAAAGCAACATCAAAGCTAAGGGAAAAGGAACCAATGATGGAGAGTCTTAATCAAATATCTAAGTCTCTAATCCAGAATTGTAAAATAACTGTTAAACATACATTTCCTATTTTTCTGTGTTTCATAGAGCAGGGGTCTCCAACCTTTGCAACTTTAAGTCTGAAGGACTTCAGCTCCCAGACTTCTCCAGCCAGCTTT
>JAPKID020007238.1:0-10345 GCA_026931265.2 Tropidonophis doriae | reverse complement strand
TAAATCTTTGATGGGACACTATATTTGTAAGACCCATGTATGTACATCTTTGTCTAGATAGTGTTCACAGTGTGTGTTCACATACACTTATACGGTACATCAATACATAGAAATCTTAGATGCTATTTGTTGTGAACAGAGAGACGTTCACATTTTATAAAAGTATAAAATATGCTTTTATTTATAGCTGATAAAATGCAGCACAAATTTTTTATGCTACTCATTCTTTTCTTGCTTTACTCTCTCCACCTTTTATTTCTTTCTCTAATGTTTTATTTTTTCCTTGTTTCATTAAAATCAAACTAAAGTCAAAAAAATATATATCTAAAAAGTGGAAAGTTTTAGGGTGTTCTTGAGTATCATACTAAATAATTGTAATTCACTAGCCATATGATATTCTGACATACTGAATTATTTCTTTGTATCTAGATTATCACTAGAAAATAGTACAGAGATGCAAATAATTTGTTCTGTCTGGCCATTCATAATTTTGTAGCCCTGGCATAGGACTTGTAGCCCTGGCATATGGACAGAAAAGAGCTTTATGGACACAAATATAAAGTTATACATTCCTATTAATAGATCTTTAAAACTATACTTTATAAAGGAAAATTACGAAAGAAGTATTTAAGTTTTCCTTAGTTTTTATTTTAATTGAAAAGAAAATGTATAAGGAAGCCAAAGAAAATCTACAGCAATTTGCCAGAGGTATTAAAGGTCATATCCTAGTTTAGGATATCTTAGCCCTTTGTCTTAGAAGTGAAAAGTAAATTTCCCTACATTTTGTCAAGTCTAAACCCAAAGTCTTGAAACAGAATGAAGGTTATCATATAATGCCTTCCTTTTTAAATTCTGTTTCATGAAAAATGTTAAACCAAAAAGGACGTTTTGCCTGTAAGCTAACATGCTTGTGAGAAAACGGAAGTCCAGAATTTATGTTTTCTTACAAAGAAATTGCTCTAGCAAGGAATTCCAGGTGCATGCATAACATTAGTTCATGATATCCTCATGAACTATCGTCATCAATAGAGGAAATAGCAGCAAATTACAAATGCAAATTTGTTGAATCCTCACTACCCACTACCAAAGTAACAACCCAACCTCCCACACTGCAGCAACTCAAAACACTGGAAAAAGGAAACAGATTGCCTATAAAACATCTTCTAACAAAATGGATACCCATATAACTTTATGAAAAAGGCGTGACCACTCAACCTACCACAGCACAACAACACAAGCTATGAAAAGGATAACATTGACCTGCACCAACAACATTTCAGAAACAACTAACAACAAACTGTTACAACCACATGGCATCACTGTAGCGTACAAACCAACTAAAACCCTCCAAAACATCATAAATAAACCAAAACACTTAGTCGTCAAGAAGAGAAAAAAACAGAAGCTATTTACAATATATAGCATAAGAACTGAACAACCATTGTGTAAGACAAACAGGCAGAAGAGTTGCATAACCTACTAGGAACACCAACTAGCAGTCAGAAGATATGATGAAAACTCCATACTATTATAACATATGGGCAGAGTTAACCATAGTTTCAACTGGAAAATTGTAAACACCATAGATCCGTGATGGCAAACCTATGGCACGTGTGCTACAGGGGACACATGGAGCCATATTAACTGGCACATGAGCCATCAGCTCCCCAGCTGATTTTCAGCCTTCCAGAGGACTGGGGCAGGCTGTTTTCGCCTTGCCAAGGTTCAGGAAAGTCTCTGGAGCCTGGAGAGGGTGAAAATTCTCACCTCACACACAGGGGGGCCATGTGTGCATGCACGCTGGGGGTCGTACATGCATGTGCAGATAGGTGGGGTGCATTGAATTGTGGTTGTGGGTGCATGGACACAATTTTGGCACGTCTTTACAAAAAGGTTCGCCATCACTGCCATAGATCAATCTAAATATAAAAATGCTAGAAAATGTATGCAAGCTTGGGATTCAGACAAATCAGACATCAATAGGCACAAAGAGATAAACATACCATTCAAAATAAACAATCAACAAGCTGAAAAACAAAAAAGACCAGAACACTTTCTTACCAACAATCAACACCCTGATGACCAGAATTAACACCAGACAAGCAACCAATAAACAATACCTAATCAAGGAACTACCAACTCAGACAAACAACCAAGCAGAAAACAATAACCCAAGAAAGGAATTACCAAGGAGAAAACAACATCCCCACCAAGTCTGACAGGGGAAGATACTGAAGTTATTACCTGGATTGGTAATGAAACGTCTGCAAGCAAACAACCAAGCTCGGGGAGAATCTATGACTCTACTATAGTTTTTGCAGACTTGGCAATTGGCAAATGCATCTGAGTTGTGATGGTGTAAATGAAAAGTACAACCAACTTTGCTGTGATTTGCCTATAGTTCACACCTTCCCTGCCCTCCTAATTTAAGCATGCCTGAACTCCTGTCTGCTTGCTGAATTTATTTTGAAAAACAAACAACAAGGTGATGACAGTGGGTGGTAGAGGATGCTCTGCTAAAGCATCTTTTTGTTCCCTCTTGTTAACAGGAAGGATATTATTCATAACAAGAGCAAATTTAGTACTGAATGTCATAGCTGCGGAGTCTAAAAATAATGGAATTTGACTCCAAAAGAAACTGCAGTTCTGAAGCTGTCAACATGCTCAACAGGGGTGCCAGCCATACATTCCTTGGCTAGCAAGAGATGAAGTTCTAAAGTTTGATCTGCTTCTGCTAAGTTCATCATAACTACCCATCCCACGTCAAACTGAAAATTAGCTTTGATAGGGAAACAAAAGTTATAGCATATCAAGGCATCAAATAAACTATCCTGTTTTGAAAATAAAGCGGAAATATCTTCCAATATTTTTAAGTATTTAAAAGAGTGGCTCAGTGGCTAAGAAGGTTGGCAGTTCTGCAGTTCGAATCCCTAGTGCCACATAACAGGGTGATCTCCCATTACTTGTCCCAGTTTTTGCCAACCTAGCAGTTCGAAAGCACATTAAAAATGTAGAAACATAGGAACCACTTTTGGTGGGAAGTAACAGCGTTCTGTGTGCCTTCGTCATTTAGTCATGCATTTAGTCAGATAGCATTGGCTCCTCAGCTTTGAAATGGAGATGAGCACCACCCCCTAGAGTCAGGAACAATTAGCACATATGTGCAAGGGAGACCTTTACCTTTTCCTTATATTAAAATATTGTCAGAACAAATTAATTATTTAGAAAAATAAATACACCAGAAAGAAAGGGATAGGTTGGAAATAATAACAAATGAAATCTGTCTTATTTTGCAGGTTTAGATTTGTGGCTCATTGATAAAAACATGTTTCAAAATTTTGCAGCATGTGCTATGTTCTAGGTTAGAATATGTACAGCTATCAGTACGCCAACAAGGTAAGACTTTCTAATTCTACAATGGCCATGAAAAGCACAGGACTGACTTACCACCACTCAAGCGAGATCCCCCCCCCCAACTCCTCCAAAGTCTGTAACATGGCTGTACCACTGATTGAATACAGGCCATAAAGGACCTTTCAACATTCTCAACCAAATCTGTGGGCGCAGATTTTCTTTGGACAACAAACAAACAAACAAACAACTATGCAGCAGGGTTTTTTTTAAACTTAAAATACCCAATAGGAGAAATAGAATTTCCCATATCATTTACTATAATTAAAGTGTCAAAAGCCAGACTTCTGGGAACTTAACAAAAGGGCATTCACACATATAGCTTTGGCTGTTTTAAAATGAAGTCAGTGCATGAACCTCATTGCCTATCAGAATGTGTCTGAAATACTATTCTCGTTTGAAATATTTCCTATGCATTTCCTATGAAATATCTTCCTTATAGCATCTATTCACTCTTTCTTCATGTATTTCTTTTGCTATTTTATCCTCATTCATGCAAGTATGTAGCGAGGTATGATAACATCAAATTGATGATACATCCATTATGACATCACCACACAAATGGTCATTATTATTTTGTATAATAATATTGTGATACCTGTTCTTAAATTATATAATTTGAATCATGAAGCAGATGTCCTTGGTTGTATCATGCCTCCTTCCCCTGGGATGCTATGTTCTCCTCCTGTTTACACTGATTCATTCAGCATTCATTTATTCTTGAATATATCTCTTCTTGTTTTGGTACATCTACTTTTTAAGGACTTCATTCCATGCATCAGTTTATATTTATTTTGACATACCTAATTCTTACTTCTGTTTAATGAATTGGGAAGATACCTGCTCTTGTTGGCAGAAAATTCTGCTTCTTTGACAAAACCAAAACCAAACAAAACATAAATGATTTATTGCAACAGACTAGAATCTACTCATTACCTTTTAACCAGTGTTTCCATGTCTCCAAGTTTCTCCATTATTTTTCTAATCTTTAGTAAACATTCTATCAATGGATGTAAAGTTAGTTTTTCATAATTTATATTACAGGCCACACAATCTCCTTGAACTCCACTCTATTTTTCCTATTAAACTTAACAGCCTTGGTCTTTGAGGCATTAATTTTCAGATCCATAGTCATCTATCTAATCTTTGCACCCAATAATTTGGGTTCTCAGGTAAGAACATGACATAGGCTGAAAAGAACAGTATGCATTTATATATGGCCCCAACCTACAGAACTCTGTGGTGTCCATTAAGAACCAAGGGGCCATGCACACTATTCTGTTTATATGCATGATTGCATTCAGCAGTCACTCTTGAACTTCTTATTCATATAAAACATTTCAGTACTATTTACTTATTACACACTTCTCAAAACCAACAAATATATGGTAAACATTCACATATTTACATATTTCAGAAATAACTGGTTAAATCAAAAAACTGCCCTGCATACCCAATACCTAAAATAGAATTTTACTGCTCATGATAAACATTTTTGTTCCTTCATCTTTTCAGTCAGAATTCTGCCAAATACTGTCCCAAGCAATTTGATCTAGTGATGAAGGCACCATAAATTGGCAATCCTATGTAGCAGCAGATTTTTTTTTCTCTCTCTCTGCTCTGCTGTGAACTCTGCATAGGTGTCAGGAAGGGCATCTGATTAGTAAACGCTCGAGTTTCATTCAGTCACCACAACTCCATCCTGATGCAAGGGATTCCAACATTGTTAAAAGATTTTAAAAAAATGTTTCTTTCTGAAGTTGGGTTATTTCCCTCTTGCTTTCATTTCTTCTCTTTTTTGTCACTTCCAGTTTTAACCCAATCCACTTTTGATACTAACAGGATTTTGACCTGTGTCCAGAACTATTTCCCACTCGAACAATAAAAAGATTCACAATCTTTTATCTTTAGCAATCAAATCACTAATGCTTTTTAATTATTTTCCATACATACTTCTGGGTAGACTTATGCCTAAACTATATATTCACAAATAAACAACCCCACCCCCTCTTTAAGCAAAAGTTCATGAAACAGTATTGTTCATTCTTGGGTCCTATTTTTTTTCTACTTTTGTATATCATTCTCACCTAGCCATTCATATAATACAATACAATAATTTTCACCTAGATTACATTCATTCAGTATATTGTAAGATTACACATACACACACACACACACACACACACACACACACACACACACACGGAAAGCTATCCCTGGTCCTTCTGTTATCATTTTTCAGGATGGCATAACAATGCAGTAACCAAGCTATGGATTTCTACTTTTATATGTACCCACGACAATCTAGATAACATCAATTCATACTTTCTAGCTAAGACTGGAGCTTCCTGTGGATTCATAAGGTTTGATGGAAAACTCGGTGCAAAACACCACTTTACGGTTTTCTTCTTCTTTATTAAACAACTATACAAGACAACTATTCTGCCGCCTCCTGGCTGCTTTTACTGATAAAGAGAAGCGAGTAAAGCTTCGGTCTGAGAATTTCAATGAACCACAAGTGGATTTCTCTTTCTTTGCCTCTCTCTCTTTTATATTTATATTTTTTCTATTTATTAAATTTATACCCCGCACCCATCTCCCCGAAGGGACTCGGGGCGGCGTACAGGGAATCAATAAAACATACAAAAATACAAAAGCAATTTCTATATTCTATTCTATTTCTATTCAGTTGTGCAGCTCAAAGTTCTGTGAGCAAGTATATGTTTGAAAAACATACTTTAGTGATGCATATGCACCCTTCTACACCCTCAAAACTTTTTAATGGCTATAATCGGGTTTGGGAAAAGGGGTTAAAGATATCAGCCAGCAATTTTTCTCTGGCAAGTCAAGCTGGCAAGTGACTTTTCTCTGCCCGGTAACACCTCTTATCCTTTATCATCTTCAGTCACTGAGGGATCACATGTGAAGGGTCTCCCAAGGCACTTTCTGCTCTTGGCTTTAGGCGTACCTCTACAGATTGTGCTCTACTTCAATACCCTCTGTCATCCTAGCCCCAAGGCAAAGCTTCAGCACTGTAACATTGCCCAGTCCGTTTTAGGACTACAAGGTTCCCCGTGCATTTTCCTAAAACCAACAGCTAATCTTCAACAGAGATTGAGATATCTACATATATCAGAGACGCTGGCTGTTACGTATCTCCTTCAAATTCTTTCTGTCACTTTCCCTTTCCAGAGTTTCTCTGATAATTTAAGACTCGTTTTTTGTTCCCAGATTGACAGCTCTTCCTCCTTTGGTGGGAACAATTTCATATGGGAAACAAAACTAACTCTTGAACTCAGTTTCTTTTATCAACTGTCTAAAATAAAACTTTTCTTTGGTTGTCTATGTGTATATAAAAACAGCCAACAGGAAGGCATGTGTGAAAGCAGGCTGTGTACTGATACATTTTAGCCCTTTCATTCATAATTATATCTATTTCACTACTCTTCAAGTATTTATCAGCTCTACTCCACAAGATCAGGCCATCTTTGTTCAGATCTGTAATTTCATTTTTTTCTTTCCTTCCTTTCTTCTTTCTTTCCTTATTTACCCCTTTTACAAGTTGCAATTATCCACATTGCATTGTCATTACCAGATGGGCCCATAAAATTGACTTCTACTCTTTATCATGACTTGCCAATTGAGTATTTCATATAAAACGTAAGTGTTTCATTTTCATAAATTTATAGACAAGTTTATCAGGCCAGACATCCCAGTGCTACATGCAGTCTTCCATTGTAATGATAAAGTGAGCACCAATGAGTTGGGGCATATTTTGGTTACTATGTCGCAAGCATAACCAAAGTCCAGTTTTGTTCTAAGCATGCTCCTAATACTCTATGCAAGCCAGGATCTCTAATGTGAAGATTATCTTACAAGATGTCATACTTTTACCATCATCTCAATATATACTCAGGATGGGAAAAAGGACAATAATATATTGGTTTGAAACAGAGTAATAAATATTGAATATACTAGTTTGAAAGAAAATTTATCATATTACAACATCCTTGATATGAAAATCCACCTATAGTATGCTTCTGATATTGATTTTTTTCCACAATTGGGAGTGAAGAAGGTGTGAAATATTTTCTACTGAATAAGAATGTTCATTATCACATATTTGATATTGATACAAAAATATTTGAAGATGTGCTACAGTTAAGAAAGAAGCAAATGGAATTCTCTACTCCCTATAGGTGATTTATATTGGGTTTCCTGAATTGTACAATCCAACTGAAAAAGAGACAAGGACAAGTGAGATCAAATGAAAGAAAAGCTAAAGAGAAGAGGGTCTACAGAACATTTTCTTAATGTTTCTTCACAACAGAGTATGACCACTTACCTGGAGCTACCTGTTTAAACAAGTTTTAAAAGTAAACTATAGATATTGCTTCAACTTTCCTCTGTATGGAAATAGAATTTTAAGAAGAGGATTTAGTCTTAATCCTCTTTATCCATTCATAACAGTACAGCAGCCAGGTATTTACTTCAAAAATAATTCCTATAGAAGTTCCTTAATCTTTGTTTATGTGAATTCTTGTCTTTGAAAATTGATCAAAACCATGACCAATTTTCAAGGAAGAGAGAAGAGATGGAATAATCCATTCATTAGAGCACTTACTTCCCAGTTGTACAGATGACCGCAGGAGTGCATATTTCTAATTACAATGACATGGTTTTGGTTGAAATATTAAATCATAACTGAATAGAGCAAATATTGAGATGGAGAGGAAATTCTGAAAGGAAACTTAGTCTATGAACTGTTATATGAGTAGACATAGAAGAAGATATTGTGTGCCATTATCCAACAGATTGTGTAAGCAGTTGTGTTAACACCTACCTATGTATTTGTGAACTATGTACAAGAACATCATTAACCAGTGGAATTCTTTACCATAACATCTGGGATGGCCATTAATGGATGGCTTTACCAGAAACTGAATAAATTAAGGGAGGGCGAGTTTTTCAAAGATTATTGGCCTTGAAATGTTACCCCCAGGTGAGAAACAAAATGTTGGACAAGGATGGGCCTTGGCCTGATCGAACAGATTTGTTTGCATCCATTAGTGCTATTGAATATTTCTAGGTTATCTCAGACTTTTTTGGATAATGTCCAATAAGACATCAAATAGATTCCTCAGTAGCTTCATGTAATATCTATATTGCACCTATTCTCAGCATAAACATACCCTGGAAAGATCACTTTTTTTCCCTTTTATATCCCTTAGACATTTTCTTTACTTCATCTCCAGTTCATTGCTTTATGTTAGCTGTAGTGTGGTGGACTAATAATCATGGAGACCAGGCTGGGAATTTGTCTGAAATGTCATAGGGTGAACCTATGGCATACATGCCAGAGGTGATATGCAGAGCCCTCTCTGTTGGCATGTGTGCTGTCACCAGCTGATCATCTGGTTTCTGGCACACACATGCATGCTGGCCAGCTGGTCTTTGCACATGCTGGAGCTCCAGAAACTGGAAGACCAGCTGGCCAGAAGGTGCATGCTCACCAGCCAGCTTGTCTTTGGATTTCCAGGGCTCCAGCACATACATTCATGTGTTCCAGTTTGGGCACTCAGTGCTGAAAAGGTTCACCATCACTGTCCTAGGGTTTCCTGCTGAAGCAGGGGAGGTTGGACTAGAAGTCCCTTTTATCTGTTATTCTGTTAAGGGATGGGAATATCTTAATCCTTTCCTTCAAGATTCCAAAATTTACCTAAGTACTTAAAACAATCTCCTCATTCTCCTCCTCACTCCATTCGTGATTATTCATTTTATTTTCTTCTGCATATAAATGAGAGAAATGCTGGGAGAAGGGGATACATTTCCTCTTATACATCTGGGAGTTTTGCCACATGAGAACCAGCAGTGACCACTGCCTGCTGACAAGGTGGACAGCATTTCAGCTCAAGAATGGAGCAAGGCCCTTTGAGGATAAAAATCAATTATACTCATCATGAGTCTAACCCTCCACTTTTCACAGTTCAATCTGTAAAGCCATGCAGGGCACTGGCTTATCAGTTTGGGGCAAGGGGATGGTTTTTAGTTTTTAAAGCTGAAGAATATGAATAAGGTCCTTGATTGTGTGTGACTAACTCTTTGATGTTTGCCCAACCCTTCCTTTCATGGCTTATTACATTTACCATGAAAGGGATGCCCAGCTATCTCTAGGAAATTATATTTGTTTTCTTACATGAGAAAATGGTTCCCTCCTTTTGCCACATGAGAACCAGTTTGGCTTAGCGGTTAAGGCGTGATATTACAAACTGGGACACTGTACATTCTAGTCCTGCCTTAGACACAAAGCCATCTGGGTGATCTTGGGCCACTTACTCTCTCTCAGCCAGGGGTAGCCCCGTTTTTCACCCTCCTCAAGTCTCCATGCGTGCCCTGCACTTATCTGCATCTACAACAGGCCGTGTGGGGACTCCTTAGAGGGGCAGGTTGAGAGTTCTCCAAACTGCACAGAGCCTTAACTGGAGGTTTTCACAAACCCCTGCAAACCCCAGCAGCCTACCCCTGTGTCTCAGCCCTAGAAAAAAGACAAAGGCAAAGCATTTCCAAATTCATGCCAAGAAGACTGAAGAGAGTAGTCCAGGCAGTTATCAGGAATCAACATTGGTTTTAAGGCGTGTGTGCGCGCGCAACACTCAGAGGGAAGGGTCCAATGAGGTTTAAAATGGCTCTGTCTTTCTCCCTTCTACCCACCTTCATTCAAACATGAATACCAATCACCATTTCTTCCATACTGAATCGTATTAATTGTTGAAGTCTTCCACTCTTGATAAAGGTCTGTATTTGACAGTCTTTCAGTTAGAAATTGGAAATTCACTCCATACAGTCTACTGTTATTTGAGGTTTTGGTATAACAACTTTTTCAAAAGTGAAGACACTTTTATATGGAGGATTCTATTAGATAAATTACGGTCTA
>JAPKID020007237.1:0-10345 GCA_026931265.2 Tropidonophis doriae | reverse complement strand
AAATTTTATTGTTGAAGAAAAATAGCAAGCTTCAAATACTGATTAGAGACAATAACTGAGACTGCATTATCTAGCATGAATTTAATGTTCAACTATTATACCTTTCATAGAAAAATAGACTTTCTCACAATATACTAATGTGACAAATCAATAAATAAATGGAAACGAGTTAGTCACAGACACTACAAAATATTTAGTAAAACAGAATAGGAATTCAACTTCTTAAAATTATTAATTTGATATTATTCTCTGCATATTTCTTTCCTAGAAAGAATCTACATAGTAAAATCTAAAACCACAAAAACATGACTGATTTACCCTTTTTTGCTTAAAAAAGGAAAACAAAACAGTATACAATATATAAAAGCATCAGGAAACACTAAAAATATACATTTTCAATTAGGTTTATTTTAGTTGCATCTATATAGGAAACTGTAGAAAAGCCTGATCAGAAATTCTAGATATTGTACTAGACAAAATATTTTAACACTTAATACCATTTTATGAGTGTGCAAAATAGGGACCTAAGGACTATCCAAATAAAACCACAGATATATATTTGTCCAGTAATAAAATTTGTTCTGCGGTTGTGCAATATAAGCATTAACAGAGCATATGTCCAATTTTCTAATTCTGTTAAAAATAAAAAATAAAAATAATCTACGGGATATGTACATATTTTCAGATATTCAAATTTGCCTGGAAATTGCTATCAGCATAAGATACCAATAGAATTCCAATAGAAATTCCATCAACAGGGGATTAGAATGTGAATTTCATGTATGATCAAGTTTTAAATACTATCGTATATACTGCACGCTTAACCCCAAATTAAACCCCTCTACTAAATTCAGTTGGATTTGCTTTTGGGTAAAAATTTGGGGTTTAAATATATTAATTTTAATTTTAGTTGAGTAGCTTTAATTTGGATCATACCATCAGAGTCATGATCTATATTTATTCTTATCTTGCAAATTTGCCTCCTCACTTTTTTCTGAACAAAAGCAAGAGAAAATTACCCCAACTGAACACTTTACCATATTTTTTTGCATAACAAATGAATACTTAGGTGTATTTGACTGCAATATTTTAATTTAAATAGTTCATTACATTTACTCCTATCTTTTACAGAAAAAAATATCTATCCGGTTTTAGGAAGAATTTGAAGTAAACTAAATGCAAATAAGAAAGTAAATAAACATTATGTAGTGATCAATTTCCTGACTCATAGAATTTGTGCTTTATTTGGAAACAAGGTGTTTGAAGACTATAGAAAAAAAAACACCATAAAGTGACTGCACTGGTGCTTGATGCAGCAAAAAAACAGGTATACTCAGATATACTCAGTTGCTAGGAAGAATAGACTTCTCTTACAGCTTCTGAACATTTGCAAGCAATATTGTCATGGAAATATGTTCCATGAGAATTACTACTGTATAAAATATGTTTGGGGCAATTGCTTCCATATATGATGAGCAAACTGGATGAAAGCATACTTTTTCACTTTCTTTCAAACTAATGCAACTAGAAAATACTGGGCTCAATTGGGGTTGGAAGAATAAGGAGTAACTGTACCCTTTAAATATTCATTTGTTTTCTCCCTGCTTCCACTCTGTCCCAAATCTTCAGAATGGGAAGACTCATGGATAGCTGATTTATTGATTTCTGTCAGTTACAGTTTACTAGAACAGGATTTGGGAGTTTGTGATTATAATCATCATCCGTGTTAGCTACTTCTAAAGTGAGAACAGTGCATTTTTACCACAAATGTTTTAATTAATATTCTATAACACAACTAAATAAGTTATATTATGTTAAAGTGCTATAATACTGAACGGCCTTAAAAATCAATATAAAATCCAAGTTCCAGAACATTTCCATGTAAGCCTATCACTATTAAATGGGACTCAACTGGCTGCTAATCTAAATATCATTTTAGCTGCAACCTGTATTTTAATCACATTAAACAGTAGTTAATGCACATTTGTTTTTGTTTTGAACAAGCAGCTCTTTCTGAAACCTAGGCAGTGTGCAACTAGGTTCCCAAGTAAGTTTTTTTTTTAAATTACAGTGTTCAAAATTATAAATCCCACAGCATTAAACAATATATTTTTAAAAACATTTTCAACTGAGAAAACAAAATATCTGAAGAAACAGATTCTTGTCTTCAAGAGCTGCATTTGAATGCTTCATTTACTTGTCTCCTGTCAATGTTTATTTCTTCAGGCTTGTCACGCCGGTAAGTTACTGTTTTTGCACAAACAGTAGGCAAGAAGGTCTTATCCTTGAAGAAGAAAATATAGCTGGTCAGAAGCTATAAACACACAACCAGTATTATAATTATGTTCAAGAAAATACTCATTAGTTACCTTTTTGGCTGCAGGTACTCTGTAACCTGCTGAAGACTTGATTCTACTATGGTCACAGTATACAATTATCTGACGGATTATGCACACTTTAAGCAAACCAATCAAAAACGTTATTATAAATATAATGAAAAATATTCTGAAATAACTTGGGTCATCAGAAAGGCATTCTGCAACGAAACAAATAAAATAAAATAAAAATTGACCATTACATTTATAACATTGTGAGAAATCCCAGACAATGTATTTAGGCTGCAAAACAAGTACCTTACTAAGTACCGTACAAATACCTTACTGGTTAGTTAATTAACCAGTTTATATTGACAAAGTTTGTCTATGTTAAGAGGAATTCTTTAATAATAAATATGAATAAACTGATAATGAAGTATTTATTGTTGGAAATATATCCTGTCTTTCTGCTAAAATATAGTTACTACTTAAGGTCACACAAAAATTATATAAAATTAGAAGGGAAACAATAAAATTACTGCTTATGGTTGTTGTTTTTTTACTGATTTTGTAAGAAAGAATGAATGTAGCTAATGCACATCTTAAAGAGCACATATAATAACTAATCTTTGCAGAAGGATACACACAAAAGATTCCCTTTAAAAGTATGGCCATAAGAGCAGCTCCTATAGATCTTAAAATAAGGAAATATTTCATAGTCAACTAAGCTTTTAATTGGAGGTCTGCATTTCATTCTACCTGCACACACACTTTTCTCTGATTTTTTAGAATCTCTTGAGGGTTACCCATATTTGCTATTATTCTTCCATTACAAGTAACTGAGATTTTTTTTATATATAAGATAAAGTTTTATTGAAGTCAATTTGACAGACATGATTGACTTGATGACATCAAGGGAAATTTCTAGGGAATAATAAGGAAATGGTTTGGTAGTATGCCTTTCAATGTGTTTCTTCAAAATTCCCCATCTATATTCTAAGGAGATTTGATTTACCATTCTCAGTTTAACTAAAGTCAGCTAAGTGCATCATTATCTGGACAATTATATTTGTACTTTCAAATCAGTGGTGAGTCCCGGTGACTGTAGGTTTATTGGCAAGATTTTTTGGAGTAGTTTGCTTATTGCCTTCTTCCTAGGATCAAAATAGAGTGACTGGCCCAAAGTCACCAAGTATGCTCTCATACTTCGTGACTTTGGGCCAATCACTCCCTTTTAGTCCTAGGCAACATAAAAGACAATATTAAATTGGTCTAAATATAGTGAACACCTTAATTATTATTCTGGAAAGGCCTAGTTCCAAGTGAATCCCACCATACACAGAACTGAAAAGATAATCAAGATGATATTTTGCCTAAGGAACTATAGCTGCTAAAAGTGGTTCGTGTACATTGAAAAAATTTACAGAAGGAACAAGATGAGTTTTTCTTAAAAGTTAAAAAATAGCTACACATTTTCTTTCAATGGGATGTGCAGTAAGGAGAGCCTTACATGCAAAAATGATCACCTGAGGGAGCCATTTATTCTTGAATTATTCTGGCCAGTTTTGCCAGTAACAAAATTAATTTTCAAAGGTCTCAGACTGTGTAATAATCAACATTTTTTCAATATTACTTTTACTGTTATTAGATATTGCTTTCCACAGGAAAAAGGTAGTAGTCTTAGAACAGTTAAAGCATTAATACATAATCAATCCTTTTAGTTTTCTTAATCAAACTGAAAACTGAATGTGATTCATATGTGAGGGAGAAAATTCTAAGTGTTTAGCAACATGCTGGTGAAAGAAAGGGTGGAAGAAGAAAAAGATACACTAAAATATATAATTTGATTACCATTGGAAATTAATCTACAGCCATTAATTTACAAATATTTACAGTATCCATTTTTAACTTTGAGTTCTATTAAAAGGAATTGCACATCAGGCAAATTCATATCTGAGTATTAAGAAATATTTCATAAACAAATCTCTTTCTTAAAACTCATATCAATGAAAACTCTAATTTAATAATTAGGTTGAAGAAGGCTGATATATAAATAATTCAGTTGGTATTTTTTTGCCTACCTGATCTTTCAAGATAATGCATTCTATAATTGCAAGTGATTTTGCATTGGCCAAGTATATTGTGTGAAGAGTTGAACTGTTGGCAGGATTCACAATTGCTGTTAAGACAAAATTAAGCAGACTGTGTTTTTAATTTTATTTTTCTCTCTGGACTTCATAGCGATACAAAATATTAGCCATGGATGTAAGTCTGCACATTGATTCATGGTCTCAGTATCAATTAGAATAAGAATAATTATTTCCTGTTTAATCAATGAAATGGTTTGAAAATAAATATGCAATCATCAGGATTTCAGTTAGCTAAGAATAGAAAAGGCTTCACAAGTAATATTATAATTTATTTTGTCTTTCTTGGAAGCCTTGTTCATTATGCCACATTACCTTGCTTGGCAATGATACTTGGATGGAAAGGTGGAATCTATGCTGCAACAATATATTTCAAAGTTCACTTTATACAACAATCATCATTTTGTCTCAGACCTTCTTAATACCATCTCATTTAAATTGACTCTGATAAGATATACAAAATATTTTGAGCCTGAAACAGACACCACTGGTATTATATTATATTTATATATTTATACATCTTCCCAGTTCTATAAGGAGTCTGGGGAAAAAGATATAGAATATTGAACATTCAGCTATTTGAAAACAAAGTTGGAGAAAGATAGTCTGACTGATCTTTTAAAAGTGTTTTGACTGAAAAACAAAATATGTATTTTTTAAAATACTCCAAATCCCTTCCCTTAAAGATTGTCATCTGGTGGGACTTCGGAGGCATACAACTTCTCTGTAGCCCTCTCAGCCCTCTGGAATAGCCTCCCACCAGATTTGAGAGACCCTCACTCTTTTAGCTTTCTAGAAGGCTATGGAGACCTAGCTGACCTAACTCAAACATTGAGCTAGGATAAGAATCAAGTGAGGTGGTCAATAGTTTGGCTGGTCTCTGAATTTTTATTCTTCTACTTTTATTGTTGTTTTTATTGGTTGTTTTGAGCCACCTAGGACCACTTTGAGATAAGCATATTTTTAAAAAAATAAATAGTGAAAGAGAATGGCAACTCTACGCAATTCTATTTCTCTCTAGACATTTCATTTTAAGACACTTTCTCCTCCCTTTCCTCTTCCTCCTCCTCATTGCAATTAATCTACCCTCCTGAAAGCCAAAAAACTATGTCACAGACAATTGGTATGTTTTCTCTCCCCTGAAACACCTAACAAATTAAAAAGTAGACTCAAACTACTTTGTGAAGCAAAAAGTTCATGAGAATTTAATATATTTGGAGTTAGAATATTTTTTTTAAAAATGACTAATATTTTCCAAACCACAGACTTACCGCTTGTCGTTGCAAACTTTCCTACAAGAAGGACAGAATTCACACAAACGTCCTAAGCTGTTGGGGTCAGCACACTTGCATTTCCCACACACACAAGTTCCTCTTCCACTGCAGATTTGGCCATTTGAGTTCATGCAGTGTTTTTGCAAGGATAAGGCGCACTGACAGCGATCACCTTCCCAGCCCCTAAAACACTTGCATGTGCCAGCCTCACATTCTCCATTGCCTACAAAAGCAGATCCAAAAAGAATAGAAAGGAAGGAAGACAGAAAGAAAGAAAGACAGACAGACAGAAAGAGAAAGAAAGAAAGAAAGAAAGAAAGAAAGAAAGAAAGAAAGAAAGAAAGAAAGAAAGAAAGAAAGAAAGAAAGAAAAAGACGGAGCTGCGGTTTCCTGTAGATTGCAATGCACTTTAACCACTATAATAATACTTGGTAAAATATGCATAATAGAAAAAACATAAAGAAAA
This sequence comes from Tropidonophis doriae, assembly GCA_026931265.2. NCBI lineage: Eukaryota > Metazoa > Chordata > Lepidosauria > Squamata > Natricidae > Tropidonophis > Tropidonophis doriae. The sequence continues at coordinate 4,143 of JAPKID020007237.1, read as the reverse complement.
ATAAATTAATAAAATAGTGGGTAAAACTGCTTACATGAAAAGTTTAGAACCATTGAAAAACTGTACAATAATGCAGTAATGCAAAAATTACGGACATGTGCATGTAAAAATGTTTAAAACGGTTTATGCTGGCTTTTTATTTAAAGTCTGAAAACCGATGTGAATATGGGAAAAGGTGCATTTAATACTGGAAATGTGATTAAAACTAGAGCTCTTATTCAGAAAAAAAATCCCGATTTACATTTGGCAAACACATATTCCCTAAACTTCCCACCCTTATCCCGTCTCAGGAATTGGTTACCTTACCTTAGAGAGAGAGAGAGAGAGAGAGATGAGAGTGGTAGCATTGTACATAGAAGTTTTATTAAATTAATTTTGCATGCCTGTAGAAGTGTGGCAATATAGACATTTAAATGGATGCAAATATATTTCACAAAAATTACCACTCTAATCTCTAATATGCCAAAGTTAGATCATCATTTGAGGTGTGTATGTGTGTGTGGGGAGGTATTTTTCCCTATGACATAAATTGATAAATGGTGATTACATTTATTGAGGTGAATAGTTCTGTTTTGTTTAAAACAATTATAGTGTAATCATTGTTTTTTTAAAAAAAAAATCCTCCAAACTATTATTCTAGAAATAAATTCTGATTTCAGATAGGACAACAATAATCTGTGTAGGATAATAGGCAAAATGATGAAATGTGCATTACTTCAGAGTCTGCAATAATATAACAATATCCATTTGTAATCAAAGAGAGATAACATTATTTAATTTGAAATTGCAAACTGGAATTTCCCCAGACTATTTAGCTGAACTGAAAACACAAGTAAATCCAGTCAGTCAACAAAACACAGTGCTATATAGTTAAGTCCCTTAAATTCTATCTATTTCAAGGTCCATTAACTCTATGAAATACTGTTACTTGAATTTGCTGAGTGTAGTTACAAAAATACATTTCCCTCTGATAAATTGTAACTCAAATTCAGGCTACCAAACAGCTTTTATTTTATTTTATTTTTTAGTCCTCTATATTTTTACAGCCCAAATTGAATAAATATTGCTATTGTGTTAAAACAGAAGATTTTGAACCAACGCAAAGAGAATTCTAAAACTATATTTCAACATCTAGATCAGCAACTATACCTACCCTTTTAAGGCTAGTGAACATCCTAGGAATTTTGAGAGCAAATTTTGGGAACTCTTCCCAAAATGGCCTCCATGAGAGATATCAGTAGTATTAATCTACTACTGGAATGTTTCTTGCCATTCCTGTCTCTTGATTTACTGTACCTCCTTCAGTACACTTCCTGTCATCCTTATTTCCTTTTCTTTTTCTGTGCAAGTAGTCGTCTTATTGAAAGAACTACAGAGTTTAAATCACCTCTCACATTTTTGTTTCTCATGAAAGCTTATTGAATGCCCAACAGCATTTAAAGATGATTCTGCAAGGAGGCACTTCTTAGCTTACTATACTTTTTCAACAATATAAGGCAGGTTATTGGCTGTAGTGAGTTGGTCGGTTATTGGCTGCAGTGAGTTGGCCGTGCTGAGTTGTCCTAGACCAGGAGTGTCAAACTCATGGCCCATGGGCCAGATGTGTCATGCACTGGCCACCCCACCCCCGTTTAGCAAAGGGGGGGGGAGTCATGATACATCATGCAATCACATGATGCCGCAAATTTGACAGCCCTGTCCTAGACCTTGAAGATATTACAAAACAAATATTTTATTTATCAAATACAAAACATTTAGGGCTGAAAATGTTTACTGTAGATCCAAGACTGAAGACAAATAGAAGCTTTTCTACTAGCTGGTGAACTGTCAAGACTTTTGCATTTATATCATAAGTAAGAAGTGCATTTAGATTTCTTCACAGCTGCTGTATAAATCATCTTTCCTCAACGTGTCATATAACTTATTTAAGGACTTTGATCCTCAACATATCGATTCTTTATATTATCCTGAACTATGGCTCACTTTAATACGGACTATTTGACACACGGTTCTATAAATATAATTTCATTTGAAAATATTTTCCTACTTTAGGCATAGGAATAATAGCAGCTATTACATTAATAAGCATTGAATATGGCCACCGGCATGCAATATGTTTTAAACCTGTTTTAAAAGAGCAAAATAATTGTTTTTTTCCATATTGACAAAAAGGAGCAAGTCTTTGAAAGCAGTGAGGCAGTTGGGAACTAATGAGCAAGAAAGCAAATAGGAACACAGAGTTTTGCAAGGGAATTGGTGTATTTGTGGAGTTCGTTACGTTTTTAATAAATTGTTGGGATAATTGGATGAAGTTGTAGTGAGGCTTTTGGGGGGGAGGGGGCTGAATAAGCTATTTGTTTGCTCTTTTGCCCAACACATAGTATAAGCAACAGGTGGGGCTATATCTTGAGTTGACTCACTGATTAAGAGAATGGCTGGTAGATGGTTGTGCATTCTCTGTTAACATGTCAGTCCCAGTCAGCACTCTTAAGAAGAAGAAGAAGAGACACTTGAGAGCTTGCAATCAAAGCAAGCAATTAGAAAGGCAAACAGGAAAGTTTTGTGAGATAGTGGAGGAAAGAACACTGACTTCCCACCTCCAGAGAGTAAGCATTAAAGTGACTTTAGATGCTTGTGGGACTCAACGCATCCAGTGCTGTAAAAATGTAATATATGGCTTTATAATAGATGATAATTGTTAGAAAAGAATAAGAAAACCATATTCCAAATAATACCTAGAATGAAGGTAGAAAGCCAGCAAGAGGCAAGGTGCTTTGAGCTCCTGGCTTTAAGAAAACAAGTTGGTGGAATGAGGGATGCTTTAAAGTACTAGAGAGATGTAGACATGATGTTCTTGCATGTAATAGCTTCCTTCCATTAATGCAGTGATAGCTCCCTGGCTGTCTGAAGAACAGACGTCTTGGGGTGGAAAACATTATTTTGAGGATTAGATTCCTATAGAAGGAACCTAATCCTTGGCGTTCCTACTTGGGTGACAGATTTTTGTTATGCACATTTCAAGTATTAGAAACACAGGTATGTGAGTTTGTGACCTGTCTGTAGGTCTCATGATGGGGTTTTTTTCTTGGTTGTAGACACCATACACCAGGGCTGTCAAACCTGCAGCCCACGGGCCAGATGTATTACATGCTGCCCATGCCCCACACCCGATTTAGTGAAGAGGGGAAAAGTCCCGATATATCACGTGATGACACCATGATAATGCTAGTTTGACATCACTGCCATGTTTTGCTTACCTGGTTGTAGACATCAAACACTTTTGGGGATAAATTACTAGATGGTGTTAACGAAGAGGCAGTGGCTAAGATTCACAAAATATAGACAAACCACCCCCAAGAGAAGAATTCACTACCGCTAGGATCCAACTGCATGCCACTTCCAGGGAAATCTTGGTTAGCCAGGAAGGACATGGAACCTATATGAAGGTCGCTGATGAATGAAGGTGAATATATGTATCCCAGGATAATAGTGCAGGATCCAATCTGGGTCAGTGAAAGGGACCAGCAGTTTTGTCTTCTGAATTTTTGGACTCATACTGGAGCACATCTTTAGGGAACTTCTAGAGAGAAGATGGAATCCAGTATGAGTCCAAAAGCTCAGAAGGCAAAACCGCTAGTCCCTGTGACCGACCCAGATTGGATCCCAAGGTAGCTGAGCTTACAATTCAAAAATCCAGTCTACTTGCATGAATCCCTAAAGAGAATCAAACACTTACTTCCATGGGAATTTGCCTTGAAGCTAGAACACAACTTAAGGCACATCTGAGCAACTTTATTTGGGAGCTGCCTATCTCTGACTCCACATTCCCGAGGTCACCTTAAACAGTGATTTACAAATATCACAGAGAGTAATGATCCAGCATGAATTGTGATCGAGTGGCTGCAGATTTAATGTTCAGCCTCCTGTTATTTGGAGGATATGGGTTGAGTGGTACCAGGTTAGAATTTCCAAATTGCAGTAGAACCTCTGGACATGACCATAATTCATTCTATAACTTTGGTCATGACCCGAACCTAATTTTGGAAACGTGGTGCTTACAAAAAAAAATGGTGTGGAAGGGAAAACCAGCCATGAAAAAAAAATGCACATTTTTGGTGGTTGGAACCCAATTTGGTTGCGGTC
>JAPKID020007235.1:0-10346 GCA_026931265.2 Tropidonophis doriae | reverse complement strand
AAACCCCTACTGCCCACCATGAAAGCTGGAACGCCCACTAGTGGGCGGTAGGGACCAGGTTGACTACCACTGCTATAAGCCAACAGCCATTTCATATATACCTCTGTAGATACTTTTCTCTTATCTAGTTCTCTAGTTTCAAGCTAATGTGAGCACAAACCTTTTGGAAAGCTATGAGGGCAGTTATTGAAATTTAGATTTGTCAGCCTTTCTGGGGTTCACTAACTTATGAAAGTTAGTACATGGAACAGTATCTATATGCTTTAGATTCCATTATTTTAGGGGCCCTGCCCTGCTACCTTGCAGATGCTTTGAACTACAGTTCCTATAATGTCCTTGTAAAGGTCATACTGGTTGGAGCTTATGAAGCCTACAGTTTCCAGCACCTGCAGGGCATCTAGTGACTTCCCCCCTCACTACAGTGCTTGTTCATAAGAAATGAGCCTGAAAGCGCTGACCCAAGAGATTCAGATTTTTTCTTGCATGTTTCCTGCTTTTTTTGAGTTTTGCAACTCATTTCTTCTGGAGAGTAGATTGCTTCGTTTGTTTGCTCCAAGCAAAGGCTCTCCATTTTGCATTATATTGGGGCCTCATCCAGTTTTAGATGATGAATAAATAGAAGGTCAGCTTTCTTCCACAATGCCTTTCTGACTTGTTGGATGGAGCAGAGGGGGTTCTGCCACCCGGTGGCCAATAAGACCTTTAGGATTCAGGTACAGTAGATTCAAACCAAGGTGAAACGTCCAAACAATTTTATTGAATTTTTAAAGAAAATAAGATTTTTTAAATCCTAACTTAATCACTTTTATTAATAACTCAGGACAGCAAACATATCTAATATTCCTTCCTGCGCCTATTTTCTCCAAAACAACAATCTTGTGAGGTAGGGTGGACTGAGAATGACTGATTGAACCGGACTGATGTCATCTACCTGGCTTTCATACCTAGGGTGAGACTGGAATTCACAATCTCCTAGTTTCTATCCTAGTGCCTTAAACGCTAGACAAATCTGGTTCTATTATCTACCGTATATACTGCTGAAACTCTTGACATTAGCAATACTTAGCGAAATGGGTGGCAAATAAATGTAACAAACAGACAAAACAGTGGATTGCAGTGCAACAATTTTTGAACCAAGATACCTCAAATGGGTTAAACAGTGATCACCAACCTTTCTGGCATCAGGGACCAGTTTTGAAAGAAAAAATTATTTCCACACACCAGGGAGGGATGGTTTCATGCACAACCTAGATTCGATGTATGTGCAGATGAACCTTAACTCACTCCCATGCCACTTACATGGCTGGTTCCTAACAGGCCAGGACTGGCACCGGTCCACAGCCCAATAGTTGGAGACCCTTGGGTTAATGTACAAAATGTGTCCCAAACCCAGGAACTATAACTCCTAAAGGAATGAGATTTGGGAAAGCTGAGACTGTTTCAAGCTATTTCCAGCTACTGCTGTGGTCAGCCATTGCTGTAGTCATGTGGTGCCTATTTTGAAGATTCCATGACAGCTTCCTTGCCAGTCTTGCAATCCCTTGCACCCAGCAGCAAGGAATTGATGCATGATGTAGTGCTTAAAGAAGCAATAACTTTAAAAAGAAAAAAGAAACATTGGATATTCTTATTGTTTTACGTGCCCCTACTCTGGCACACAAACGTGGACATTATTTATATCTCATCTTTGTTCAGAAACTCAAGGTACGTACATAGTCGTCCATCCTCCTATGTTTCTTCACAACAATAGCAACAGCACTTAGACTTATATTCTGCTTCATAGGCCTTTTACAGCCCTCTCTAAGTGGTTTACAAAGTCAGCCTATGGCCCCCAACAACCTGGGTCTTCATTTTACCCATCTTGGAAGAATGGCAGGCTGAGTCAATCTTGAGCTGGTGAGAATTGAACTGCCGAACTTCAGTCAGCAGTCAGTAGAATTAGCTTGCAGTACTGCATTCTAACCACTGCCCCACCATGGCATAATCCTGTGAGGTAGGCTGAAAGTCACAACATGAGCTGTTGTGGCTGCAGATGGAGAAGAACCTTAATATCTCTGGTATCAATTAAATAGATGAACCATTACACCTTAGTCCTTGCCCATCCCGTTTCACTTTTTAACTGTTTCCTGTTCTGAAACTGAGTGTAGATCAACTTCTCCTTTGGCAACTAGAGGTCAGGTAGACCTGTCCTGCCCTAGCCCTCAGGAGGTCACATGACCCTATTTTAAAACTGTTTCTGATATTTTGCTACAACTCAGTCAAATAATTTGCTAACAATATGTTTATAGAAGACATCATTTCTAATAGGCTGCCACTGCTTTCTCTGACCTCACTAAGCATCTGATCTAGAAACTCATGCTGTCCTGCTTCTCTTAATTGGGACAAGTAGGATAAAAGGCTCAAAGGTGAGAGTGATTTACAATACTATAATGCAATCTGCAAAGCTTGCTAAGTAATTTCTTAGCAAAGACATGTGAAGGGATTTACAATGCAAAGCTTGCTAAGTTGCACACGGTTTGCTTCCTTTGGATAAGTATGTCTTATATGTGCAAAGAAAAAAGTGGTTTACATCACTATCTTAGAGGTATCTTGTACCACACCACTACAAATGGCATCAGGGTGGGAAGTATACAGCACGTAACATTGTGTTAGGGAGCAGCAGATTAATTTGGGCTGAAGTGGTGCTACCTTTAGCATACAAAACATTCCAGATTCTCAAAATGGTTTGAGTCACTCACCTTTTACAAAAATTCTCCAACAGAATGAGGAGAAAAATGTTGATGTTCAAGTTTGCTATCTTGATTTGACAGGACTGACCCTGATTTCAGTCTTTTCCATTTTTGAGAACAACATAAGGCAATTCCATTAAATTTGCTCATTATTATTTTTTCTTCCTCTTCTTTATTGCAATATATAATTTATTGGGAAGAACAAGAGTTAAAAATAGAGGTTTTTCTTGCTTTAGATGAAGAAAACTTACTATTAGAATAATTCTTTTTTTTCCTGACTGTGTGCTTCTTCAGAATCTTTTAACACATTAATTAACCCTTAATTTTGTTTAATATTAAAATGTTAGAATTAAGGTGTTAGAATTAACAATTTTAAAGGAACAAGAATAATAAAGCCCTTTTAAAAATTACTTAACAGAAGCAAAGGGAGGGCTTTCTTGATACCAACCAGCCCCACAGCTCCATGCTCCTTTTTGCTCCCCACATGAGGCTGGAGAACCATGGTTAAGTCCTTTTCGGAAAGCCAGGAAAGTGGGGACTTGCCTCACTTTTAGGTAGGGGGGAAATATTGCATAAGGATAGGCAATGGCCCAGAAGGCTTTCTTCCTAGATCCAACCAGTCAGAATTCTTCATCTGACAGGCTCTGCAACATACCTTCCTGGTCTGACTGGGCGGGATGGGCCTATGTAATTAGATGAACCCAGTTCTGTAGGTAGCCTGGCCCTGTGCTATGTAGAGCTTTTAGGTCACAACCAACACCTTGACTTTGATCCAGAACCAAACTGATACTCAATACAGTTCCTGGCGCAGAGGTGTTACACGTGCCTTTCTTTGGCCACCCATATAGCTCATAGTACATTGTGTACCAGCTGAAGCTTCCAGATACTCCATGTAGCGCTTGTTGCAATAGTTCAAACAGGTGATGACTAGGGCATGAGTGACTGGAGAGAGACTCCCTATCCAGGGAAGAGTTTAACTGGTGCACAACATGGAGTTGTGCAAAGGCTCTTCTAGTTACAGCTGCCATTTGCTCCTTAAACAGAAGTCATGAATCCAAGAGGACCTCCAGCTTACACAGCATATCTGGGACAATGCAACTCCATTCAAAGATGATAATCTCCTAGATACAGAGGTCTCACCCACACCTACTTATCAGGTTCAGCTGAAGTCTATTGTTTCCCATCCACCACAGCCTCCAGGCACCACGAAAGAACCTCCACAGCATCACTCACTTCAACTAGGACAGAGATATATAACTGTGCATCATCAGCATAACAGTGATAACTCATCCTGTGCAGCAATGGGATCCACTTACCTTCCGTACCGGTTCGCAAATGTGAGTGTGCACTTACCAGATCCCATCAAACAAATTTTAGAGATTATATCTACCTGGAAGATTTTAAGTTTGTTTTTCTTTGCCAGTAGGGTGGTATTCTTTTCTATTCTGCCAGTCTCTTTACTAGATTTCTTCATTTTGACTTTTCATTACTTCATGGTTTCAGCACTTTTCAGATTCTCATAATTTGCTCTGCCATTTTCCCCACCAGTTACAGCAGGCCAGTGTTCTAATCAAGCAAGAAATCCCCACAGTTAAAAGAACGTTCTGTGAAAGACCTCTATTGCTCATTAACTGAAGACTTACCACTATAACTAACTGTGTTTTAAAAAAAGCAGAATTAAGAGCCCAGTGCTGTTTGAGAGAAAATCCAGGATTGCTTAATGTTGTTACTTAAGTTGGTTTCGCTAGACCTCACCCATACATAAAGTGTGTCAGTACAAGAGCTGGCAAGCAAAAATGCAGACAATGCAGATGATTTCTCTATTTGTATGGAATCAAAGTTAGATGATATATCTAGCACATCTTTCTAGCATGTTTTTACAAAACTCTACTGAGAAAACATAATTCAATCATCCATTTCAATCACTGCTGTTTTTAAACATTTATCCTACTATTGTTAACTGGGTTGGCAAGTCATAACAAAGGACCAGAGTTATCACAAGTATTGCAAAAGCATTACTTTGATCAGTAATGTTAATCGTACCCAGAGGGCAGGAAAATGTGCCCAATCTTCTGAAACTGGTTGAAAATGAATGTGTCAATTTTAATTGTTAATTTGATAAATATTGATAAATGTAACTCATAAAACCAAAATTCTTTGGGGGATCTTCCAAAATTATTAAAATAGGGAATGGGTCCTTACTCCTGAGAGAGAGAGAAAGTTTAAGAAACACTGCTTTAAGCTATTGCTTTCATTATAAGGTTTTATTGCAGTGCTTGGGTAATCAGAATCAGTAAACATCCTGTACAGCTTACTGAGCAGACACTGAAAATCAATTCCCTAATTACAGTGTTTTTTACACTGAGCAATCCTTCCTGTTCTCTAAAGGATAAAGGAAAGAAAAAACAAAACAAAATTCTTGCCCTTATAATTTTTATATCCTATTGGCCATCGGATGCCAAATTGGAAACAGAACTATATGCATCAAATCACAATATCCTGCTGGGACTTCTAAAAAGAAAGAGTGGCATTGCAAATCTACATGTACTGTAATTTTGAAGCAGGAAAGAATTTTACCCTAATTCTTTAAGGTAAAACTTTAAGATGTGTGGCGCAGAGGTGGGTTCCTACCAGTTCGGACTGATTCGACTGAACCGGTAGTGGTTTGGCGGCCTGGGTCTCTGGCTCAGATGGTGACTCAGACCTGCCATACCCCTGAACCAGTTCTCCTACAGCAGCACCATCTTGATTTTCGGTTTTGTGCACGCACAGAACAATTTTCATTGCACAAATTTACTTTCCCCCTCCCCCATTTTTTAACATTTTGTGCATGCTCAGACCTAAATGTGCATGGGTGTGTAGCAAAATTTTTGTGCACACTGAACCGGCAGTAATGCCAGCAGCAACCCACCCCTGTGTGGACTTTAACCCAGCATGGTTAGATGGAGAATTCAGGAAATTGAAGTGTATATGTCTTAAAGTTGTCAAAGCTAAAAAACACTGTCTTAATCCTAAATTGCCTGAAGGGATTTTGACAATCTGTTCTTGCTTTTGGCATTCATTCCACAAATATAAGATATGATATGTTTGGGTTTTTTTTAAAAACCCACTCTCTGTAATAAAATGTTATTTGTCACAGAACCTGCCAGTTCAAGTGGCAAAATAGTGGATGCGTGAGCTTGTTTTTTCCAAGATGCAGCAACATAAAATCATGTTCAGCTGGGATTTCATCACCTCAGATAGTCCCACTGAGGTACTATTTCATAGGTTCATTAAATTTGATGCAACAAGGAAATAAGGCTTTCAGCCTTGCCCTCTTCTATGCAAATTGCCTAATAATTTTACTTCTCCCAAATGAAGTTACAACATCATCTAATTACAGATTTCTTGTCATAACAATTAAAATGTGGTGTGTACTGCCAGCTTTCCTAGCACAATGAAACACATGTTGTTTTCATAATGATAGTGAAGGATCAAAAATATGCTGAGATAACAAAAACATCTTGGTCCCAAAGCGGAGGTCAGCAGCACTAGTGGGTTCTGGATCCCGTCATAACTGGTATATTGCGACAGGGCCGGGCATCCTCATCAGGCACATGCTCTGTGCAAGCATGCACACACCACTGCCTAGCAACACTCAGCTGCTTGGTAGAGTTCGCACAGGCACCACACTCCGTGCACACGTGTGCAATTGGTCCGTTTGCATGAAAAAGCGATAAGGAATGCGGGTGAGCCAAATGAGCCACCATTCTGGTATGGTGGCCGCTGTTCCCAGCTACCACCATTACGCCCATACTGGGCCGTGCTGCCCAGAACCCACCACTGGTCAGCAGAATAATATCTGCCAACTCTTATATTAATATATTTCAAGAAGAGTTCTAGCATTGTTTCTTGATCATATACTAGACCTGTAAGAGGTTGAGGAAAATGGAAAATTTATCATATTTACTTTTGTTTTTTATCCAAGAGGCTGAAACATACACCTTATTATGTAACACAAATGCATTATACAACATAATAGATATACTATGGTCAAGGCACATCACTGAAATGAATCAGGAAGAGCTAACCTGAGGTCTAGTAGCACTTTGAGAAAGATAAGAGTTGAGTGTCCTAACACATTTTTAGTTTAACCAAAACTTAGATGTGTGAGGAAAGCTCTCCCATTTCTATTTCTGGAGTAAAAATCATGAACTATTCTATCTAAATATTGGAATGGAAATGTCACTTGGGTTTTTGCCCAATCCTGATTGTCTAGAGCCAACCCTAAAATTATCCTGCAGGAAAAGTAGATGATGACAATGATGATGACTAAATACAGCTCAGTGATAGGCCAAGCGTTATGCATTTTGTACGTTCCAGTATAATAATCTTCAATTGAAAGAATTATAGGACATAACAAGAAGTCTAGAAAACTTAATAGCTGAGGAAATCAGGTCATTTAGATCGTCATTGATTAATATAAATGAGGGCTCAGTAGATGAATAAAATGCTGCCTGCCAGTATTTTGTTCTGATATAGTCAGACCAGACTTGGAAAGAGGCAAATTGCATGCAAGAAGATCAGAGTCAGAGCACCAAATATTCAGTTAATATTAGAGTCCTCATGTAGCTTTGGTTGACCCAATGATTTTTTTAGAACTACTAAAAATTTAATCGGACAGTGTTTATTTAGATCCTCCCATAACATACATTTTAAAAATAAGTAGCAGCACATATAGAATTTTAATTAACTAAAGAATTTAATATACATTCATTTTTTACCTATTCAAAACATAATGTTTTAGAAAACTGTTGTGTAAGGCATTCAGAGCTTATGATAAATTTTATTCTAATTCCTCCTTCATCTTCCTTTCTTTCTTTGTTGTACTTTCCTGAATTATACCAGTGGGTATCTCTTTTTATCCAAACACCCTCTTCTTTAACTAATTGCACTATAAGACTTTGTTAGATACTGCAGTGTCCTTGGTGCTGTCTAAGCTTGGTCATTTTCTTGCAGACATTTTATTACTGAATTAGTTAATATCACCAGTTCAATTCTAGATACTGTACATGGTGGATGGTTAAGTGAGCTGATGATGGGAGAGTAGCTCAAATTCAAAAAGAAAAGATAATAATATATATTTCCTGAACAATTCAATTCTTATAAAAAATATTCTGACTTGAATGTGTGTGGCCACAATAGGAAAAAAGAGAAAAGGACATAGATTTTATTTTATTTTATTGTGGGTCATTTGTATAGTGTTTTAAATATCAGTATATCAAAAATTAGATTGACTGGAGTCATTGTTTGCTGTATTTGGGTCTCACTCTGTAACCTCCCTGGTGTTTTAGATTCCCTCCCTGTCTTTAGGTCACCATTTAGGAATCGTGATGGCATTATTTAACAGATTAAAAGGGTTGGAAGGGACCTTGCAGGTCATCTAATCCAACCCCCTGCCCAAGCAGGAGACCCTACATGTGCCTCTACCTAGGATTTGCCCTGTTAAGTTTTTTTTTAAAAGTTTAGCTTTTGCCGGAAGAATGCCATTATGAAAGATGGAAGACAAGAAACAGTAAAACTAAGACTGAAGATGTTGGAGCCATGTGTCTAAAAATATTGTGTAGCTTATACATAAGTCATGTATATTCATGTAAATTAATGTGTACCTTTTGGATCTTGAGATGTAGCCCTAATGCATTCTTAACTGACAAATTAACTAAATTCAGCCACATAAATTAATTGAAGAACACAATATTATAAACTGGAATAAGTATTTATTTTACTTAATTGTTGTATTGAATCAGAAACATTTCAGTAAGTTTGTGTTGCCAAAACAGAGTGGCAATATGCATGTAAATAAGTTTGGAGACAAGTTGGAAAGTACTCTGAAACGTCACTATGGATATACCAGTATTATATTGTTTCATGTTCATGAGAGTATAGCTCTGCAGATTCTTCAATCATCAATTCCCCCAGATATCTAACTCTTTTCATTTTATTTTATTTTTTGTTTTGTTTTGCGGAGAGGGCTTTTTTTTTAAACTAAGAGATTGGGGAGAGTGAATTGAGTGGACTTTTCCTTTTATAAATAATTTCCAGTGCAAACATGGAAATTGACACTCAATGAAGAATTCCAACATTTTTAGTGTACATTCTTTGGTCTGAACAAGCTACTTTCACAATGTCAGAAATGGATTTTGGATATGAGACATTCACAAAGCATTTTATAAGAACCAGATGATTATATTTATGCTATACAAATATAACTATATTATTTTGTAAAGTTTTAATGCACTTGTAAACATTGTTAACAAATTGAATTAAATTCACTGCTCACTGAATAAACATTTCTATTCCATTTGTATTTTTCTACTTAAACATCAGTTACAAACTGGTGTGGTCAGGTTGTTTAATTTAAACTATGGTTTTCATCAATGTGAAAAGATCCTATCAAGAAATCTGATAGGAAATTGAAATGAGTATTAAAAATATCTTTGATAAATTAATGCTTAATCTACAATGCAGATAAACTAGTTCTTCCAGATGAGAGTTTTATTGTGTAATTGCCATCTTATTCACAACATTTTATATGTGATCCAGATATTTTCCTCTTTTATTTGTAAACTTCCAACTTTTCGTCACCAGTTCTAATGTTTATTTTCACTTTAAGGAAAAGAAATTGAAGAATTGCATACTACTTTTTTTAAATAGTTGTGTGCCTGAAAACACTTTAAATAAGTGTTCTGAGTTCTCTACATCACTGAAATCAATTTGAATTTTGTTCTTCTTTGTAAGAATAGAGTCCATTTTGTAAAGAGGCTGTGTTACTATGGAATGATAATAAAAGAGCGGCAGTCCAAAACAAGAGTGCTCTGTCCTAATAGCTACGACTGTTTGTCCAGAAGCCATCACGTTCTTAAATTATTTCACTATTATGAAAGACTCTTGTAGTTTTGTCGTAAAATTTCCAGCACGGAAAAGGACAGATTAATCAGCTTGCCTTTATGATGTCAGTGACAGCTCATTATTCTTCTCTGAACCTTTGAAATCTTGGAAGATTCAATTATGCATTCCTACCTTTTATGTTATTAATTTAAGATTTATAGGAGTAAACAAACTCCAGATTTGGAGTCACCTTCAATTAACCTGTTGGGATTATTCAGGTCTTCAAAGAGTCCTGTTTCAATAACTTCTTCTTGCCAAGGTATTGGGATAGCACCAGTAGAAAATTTCTTAAAGAATTCAATGTCTTTGTCATCAAACTCAATTCCTTTAGCTTCAGAAAAATCAGCAATGTCTGCAACATCTTTGGCATAGACGACTGATGGATCTGGCACAAAGGGAGGATCAATAAGACCTGCCTCCAGCCTGTGAAAATTTATTGATTTGAAGTAGTCATGTTTCCTGGGATCATCATCATCATTCCTATAACAAAACAAGAAAAAAGGGTTTCAAATAGGAGGAAACTAGTCCTATAAAGAAGATTGATATTCAAGTATGTACTACTCATGCCAGTGGGATCAGAAAGAAATAATCAAAGATTTGTTAATTAAGTTTGAGGCAGTATATATAAATATATATGTAAAGCTGATGACATCACGGGAAGCCCGATAGCTCGAGGCATTAGGAAGGCAA
>JAPKID020007234.1:0-10346 GCA_026931265.2 Tropidonophis doriae | reverse complement strand
GGCTTTTTTAAACAGTTAAGCAGAGTCATCCATGGTGAGGCAGCAGCTAGCTCAGCCTCACCTTAACTCTCGCCTTAGAGGCTGAGCTTGTTACAGCCTCACCGCAAGCTCTCGCCTGACTAATTGAATGGTAAATGTGAAAATTCTGCAATTTTAATACCAAATAATGTAAAGCTGGTGAAGTTAAATGGAAAATAACTTTATGGTACAGATCAGTAGATAAATACAAGCATTTAGTTTATTTTTTCCTTTTACACTTTTTTCTTTTCATGATGAGAGTGGTGAGGCTGTGCCTCACTTGCCTCATCTCACTGCATGTCACTGATATACCCCTAATAGTGAACCTATGGCACACGTGCCACAGGTGGCATGTGAAGCCATATTTGCTTGCATGCCAGCCATGAGCTCCAGCATGCGTGTGCATGCTGGTCAGCTGATTTTCACCTTCCGGAGGGCCGGGGGAGGCAGATTTCGCCCTTCCCAGCCTTCAGGAAAGCCTGGGAGAGCTTGGGAGGGGGGTCGTGCACGCATGTGTAGTTGGGCAGGGAGGACTGAGTTGGTGCATGTGCAACAGTACACGCACAAGGTTTGCCACCACTGATATATACAATAGCTGGGACAGGGATTGTGGACTGGAATTTTCCCCACTTTAACTAAGTACTGACTTAGTTATCATGCTTTAATGGAAAATAGAATTTTTGTATTCAAAAAAGTTACTGAAAAATATGCAAAAGGAGCTAAACCATCCATTCTCAGCCATAACCGCAAATACTGGTAGCAGTTGGAAAGGAATTATGTATGTTATTGTTAAATATATTCTAAACACAAAAATCCTGATCAGAAGGAGGCTCCAGTCCTAGGAATCAATCATGGAATGTCTGGGTGGTTTTGGGCCAATCACTCTCTCTCTCAGTCCAACTGACCAAAGATTGGAAAAAACAGGAAGCAAGAACACTATATATCTTGCATTGAGTTGTAGAAAATAATTAAAGGAGGAAGAGAAAAATAAAGAGAAGTCAGGATTGACAAGTATTAAAGCAACAAGAATGAACAGGTATGTCTTTATATAGAGTTCACACTTCTAGGCAAGCTAATTCTCTTTAGTCTACATTCAGAAAAAGGTATCTAATTTTTCCTAACATTATGGAAGGCAAGGGAAATGACTGGGTTGACTATATTCAGGAGCAAAGCTACTACTACTGGGAGGTTGGCGACGGGAGAGAGACTGCTTCACAAATACGAACAGATAACACAAAGAAAACCAATGACCTCCAATTCAGCATATCCTTAAGGCTATGCTCTTTAGTTTTGTTCTGCAAATGATTTTGCTCTTGTTTTCTTCATTTGCTATACTATTGCACTAGGTCATGGCAATAGGTTAAACAAATATGAAGAGAGTGGAAATGAAATGGTTAATTACAGGATTTTCCAAGATTAATGACATGTCACGTAACATTGAAGTCCTCCCCAACACAAGCTTTCTATTATCTCAACTTTAAGCTCTAGCAGAAGGTGGGGGGATAGAATATTTTGGAAATGGAAACAATAGCCCATTCAACTAATTGTGGCTCAAGGCAGCTGCCTATAACCATAGACACAAAAAGTAATAACCAAAATCACACATGCCCATTGCTCATGCAAGTGAAGCTGGGCGCACTCTCGCTGGCTGCTTCCGTGGCCCAGTTCTGACTGGGTCCCAGCCTGATAATGGGCTGCAGTCCTGGGGTTGAGGACTCCTGAGAGAGCCCACTTCTCTATTTAAAGAAATATTTACTCTTGAGACTTGATGTTTGATAATTGCTTTGGAGTTTGAGGCTAAAGGACTACAACCGAAAATTTACATAGAATATTGTAAGTCGGTTGTCTGAGACATGAAATGCCATACATATAGAGAATTGCAATGGCTACATGAATACATAAATAGCTTAACTGTATTTATTAAAATAAGGGCAATTCCACAATAACATTAATATAATTTTTCTACTATTTTTAGATGAATGCGATCCAATAAAGGAACTGGTCAAATATTAAAACCTATTTCATTTATGAACTTCCCTGTAACCAAAGTTTTTTAAGCCAAGCTGTCCAATAAGGCAAGACCAAACCAATAAACACAATAATAAATGGATAAACTAACTAAATGAAGATATAAAATTTATGACATTCTAAAAGCAGAATATAACCAACAAAACAATCCAAAATTAGTCTAGCAAATTATAGTATTGATTTGGAATTTTAAAAAATAATAACATTTTGTTTAAAAAGAAACATTCAAATCTCATGATATCCCAAGACTGATAGTATCAAGCAGATTCATCTAGGACAGGGGTGTCATATTGGGGGCCTACGGACCAGATGCGTCACGTGCAGGCCACACCCAACCCAGCTCCAGGAAGGGAGAAAAAAACATTGTGAAATGTCATGTGGCGGCAATGTGATGCTGTAAGTTCTTGATCTAGGAAAGGCCCTCCCAGAAAAGCTGCATGCACTATTAGTTTCTACTTAATACAAATGGGACTAGAGTAGGATGTCATTCTATTATTTCTAGGTAAGGATAAAAATATATCAAAAAAGGAAGGTCTTATATACAATGGCTTTTGTAGGGTGAAAATCAGTATTTTTAATGAATGAGACCCATGACGGCGAACCTATGGCATGCGTGCCACAGGTGGCACGCAGAACCATTTGTTAGGGCATGCAAGGTGTTGCTCTGTCAGCTCCAGCACGCATGTGTGTGCTGGACAGCTGACTTCGGCCTTCTTTTGAGACTGTTTTTCGCCCTCCGGAGGCTTCCTTGAAAACAGCCCTATGATCAAACCGGAAGTCACTGTTTCCAAACTTCCAGGTTCCCATAGGACCATTTTGCACCCTTGAAGCCTCAGGGAAGCGCCTGAAGCCTCCAGAGAGCCTCTGGGGGTTGCATGGAGGACTGTTTTCACCCTCCCTAGGCTCATAGAAAGCCTCTTTCTTTGGAGAGGGCTCGCAACTTAGGCGTCCTCCTGGACTCATGGCTCTCCTTGGACAACCATGTGACGGCTGTGACCAGGGGGGCTTTTTACTGGGTCCGCCTGGTACGCCAGTTGCGCCCTTTCCTTGACCGGGACGCGCTATGCACAGTCACTCAAGTGCTCGTTACGTCCCGCCTAGACTATTGTAATGCTCTCTACATGGGGCTCCCCTTGAGGTGCACCTGGAGGCTCCAGTTAGTGCAGAATGCGGCTGTGCGGGGGATTTTGGGAGCCTCACGGTGCTTCCACGTAACACCTCTCCTGCGCAAGCTGCACTGACTGCTGGTGACCTTCCGGGTGCGCTTCAAGATGTTGGTAACCATCTTTAAATCACTCCATGGCATGGGGCCTAGTTATCTGCGGGACCGTCTCCTACCACATACCTCCCTTTGACCAATCCGCTCTCACAGGGTGGGCCTCCTCAGGGTGCCATCTTCCAGTCAATGCCGGCTGGCGGTGCCCAGGAGTAGGGCCTTCTCTGTGGCAGGTCCAGCCCTCTGGAACGACCTATCCCCCCAAACTTCGTACCATCATGGACCTTCGCCTCTTTCGCCAATCACTCAAAATGCACTTCTTCCACCTAGCCTGCCTAGCTTAGAGTTAGATTAGATATAATTTTAATTGATTAGGTAGTGGATTTTAACATTTTTAGTTTATATTTTAGCACAGGTTATTTCAATTTAATGTTATTTTAATGTTGCGACTGTATTTATTGTTATTTGTTGTGTCATTTTTGAATTTCTGGTGCACCGCCCTGAGTCCATTGGGGAGATAGGAGCGGTATAGAAATCGAATAAAACCAAAACCAAACCAAAACCAAATCGTTATATGGAATATATAAAGCTGAGATATGTGGTTGATTCCTATATATGATAATAAAACTGAGTTGCTACCTGATTGAATATGATAATGGAAAGATAATTAAATAAAAGTTAAATTAGAATATGGACAAATATGAAATTGTTATGTGGAGAATGGAAAGTAGAGGTATGTGATTCACTTTTATACATGATAATGAAACTGAGTTGCTAACTCATTAAATATGTCAATGGAAGGACAATTAAGTATAGGTTAAAATATATGAAATATGGATACATATAGAACTTCTAAGATGATGAACAAAGTGAGATGTGTACCGCTTGTTATTCTATATAGTAGAGTAATGGAATTGTAATGAATATTGAACAGTAAGGATTGTTATTTAAAGACAATTAAGGGTAAGCTAAGTCAAGATATGGAAAAATGGAGAGGGAACATGAAATATACTTACAATGGAAAATTGTTGAGATTATAAAGACAGAACTCACTCTCTCTCTCTCTCTCAACTATAGTAGAGAGAAAAAGAAAATCTAACAATGTTCGTATTAAATTCAATTTTCTTCAGAAATAATTTTGATTTTTAAGTATGATTTAAGTATGATGCTGACACATATTTTGATAATTTTCACTTTAGATGAACATAGAAATATTTATTCTTACTTTAAAAAATATCCTAAATTTACCATGGAAAAGGAGTTAGGATATAAATACCATCAGCCTGGTTGAGGAGTAAACCTTTTTCTCTCATACACATGCACACATAAGCCTCACCCATTAGCCACAAAAAGAGTAATGGTTTGTGAGAAATTACTTCAAAAGCCTCAAATGACAGGTTTACCAGCATCTCCGCTCAACAAAATATTTAGTATATTGAAAACGAATCTAAATTCTTTCATATATATTGCCTCATTAACAGCAGATGTTTATGTGTGAGCCATAAATAGGATGTTTAAATGCAAGACTAACAACAAAATCTCCAAAAGTTAATCAAAATTGAATCAGGTTAATCCTACACAAATCAAACACTAAATGAAGTGAAGAATCAAAACCAGCATTGAAGCTTCCACCATTTACTAACATTTCTGTATGTAAAATATATTCCCTGCAATGCATTTCTATCAGCTGAATGTAAATTAAAATTTGCAGTTTCAAATCACTTGCCTGAAAAGTATATTTACATCGCCGTTGATCCACTTTCAATCCAAGAACCTTGAAGCTTCTAAAATGGATAAAACATCCCATTTACAAACTGTCTATATTAATAATCTTTGTTAAACTTGGAGGAACCAAATTTAATATACTAACAATGCAGCCAGTAGCTATTTATCATTTTGCAGTTCTGTATTTTTAAAGAATCTATTGTTTGAAATTATGCAGTTCATCAAATCTTCCCCATGGATAATTATTAAAACTGTGATTTTCATGTTTCAAAAATGTCAAATTAAAGCAAAGGGCTTTAGTGATTATACTTAAATCACTTTATAATGACCTATCAATCAAAAGATAGCCAAGTACAACACTTTTTCAAATTCAGATAGGCAGCTAGATTAAAACTATATCAATCTTTTTTTTCTCAATATAAATTAGTCCTTATTCAAAGAAACGTATTATTGAACTGCTTCCATAGTCATGCTGGACATAAATTACCAACTTCATTTACTGACATGGAAGAGGATGACGATGATGATGATAAGAACAACTACCCGGGTTCTTGGGAAGGAATCAATGGTGAATAAAAAATGCCAAATTCAATTTAAACATCTGGCTGAGTGTGTAAGCTAAAGGTGAAGGTTCCCCTCACACATATGTGCTAGTCGTTCCCGACTCTAGGGAGTGGTGCTCATCTCCATTTTAAAGCCCAAGAGCCAGCACTGTTCAAAGACGTCCTCATGGTCATGTGGCCAGCATGATTGAACATTGAAGGCACACGGAATGCTGTTACCTTCCCACTAAAGATGGTTCCTATTTTTCTACCTGCATTTTGTATGTGCTTTCAAACTGCTAGGTGGGCAGAAGCTGGGACAAGTAATGGGAGCGCACTCTGTTACACAGAGTGTGAGTGCGTAACCAACCACAATAATAGATTTGAAATAATAGAGTTGAAATAATTCAATTCCAGAGGAATTTGCAGTGTATAGCAAATCAGCATCACTTCTACAAAATCCTTGAAAATAGGAAAGGGCTGACCACAAATAATAAAAAGTCTGCCAAGGATTAGACCCTAAAATTCTAAAAAAGTCTAAAATATTACCTAAACAATGTACCTGATCATGAAGTCATAGTGCTTAGTGTATAAAAATTAAAAGAGGGGTTCATAACTTTAGAAATGTAACCGAGTAAAATATATGGCCACAAAAAAATAAGAAACTAGTAAAGAAAGTTGCATAAATTCTGAAACAATACTAATATGGCTAATATAAAATGCTATATAAATATAAAATGGCTAAATTGAAGATATTGTCTAACTGTTTAACAAAGGTGATTTTTTTTTCAGCTCTTTCATACTATGTTGTTTTTTGATGGGTCTCTAAAACTGAATTTCATGACCAGAGGAGATTCTTTGTAGCTCAAAAAAACGTACATAGGCTTGTTTCTTCCCCCGAGAAAACAAGGTAGTTTCTTATTTCTAATCTAATCTCTTCCTGAGTAAATAGACTGTCACCTGCTTCACTGCACTACCAGCTTTGGGTCCTGATCAATTGGTAAGAAGATAGGAATAGATCCATCAATCTTTACAAATCTTTACAATCTTTATAAATGAATCTCAAAAGGAAACAATGTGAAACCTTTTTTCTTCTCCTGTGAAAAAGTACAGCATATCTTAAAGATTATAGTGTATTTTACTTTTGCAAGCCTTAATTATAATTACCTTAGGTAGAAAGACAGAAATCACATTATTAAGGATAAAACTTTCAGAACAAGAATTGTCATTAACAATCAAATTGTTTTTAAAATAATCCAAGTCTTTGGAAGTGGGGAAAAAGGAGAAAAAGATTCCATAGGGGGAAAAAACAGAGGGAACACTCTTTCTGAATATAGCAGTTGATAGATCCACTGGAAAAACTTACTTGTAGCACAACAATTCTAAAGATTGGGTATAAATGTACCCATAGTGACAACTGAACTGTTCAGCTACAATAAATGTATCAGTCTTTGATTCTGAGGGCAAAAAATTATAATCATATGAAATTTTATACACAGACACACAAATATACATACGTGTGTGTGTGTACACATGCAGTATTATGTATAAATTGCATATCCACAGATGCTAAAATTGGCAAATGACATTATTTATTCTTTATGCAAGTTTTAAATTTTTCTTGCCCATTCTTGTTTCTCAAGGTCACAACAGAAATATTTAGCTTGAAAAGCAAGTGTTTGCCCACTTCGTTTTTTTGTAGTTGTGTGTGTGTTTTGGGATCTACAAAGCATGTTGATACCTTCCTCTATCACCCAAAGAGCATCTGTTGATTTACAGTTGGCCAGAATTCAGCAGCTGTTCTGCTTTGAGAATAACAAGGGATTGATTTTAAAATAAAATGGCCAGCATCATACTGCCTTGTGCATTTATATTCACTGCTGGAATTGCTGCATTTGAAAAATTACTATAGTTCTGGCAGAATTTTCTCAAAAAATTGTATATATAGAAGATGGAAAACAAAACAAAGAAGAGTGTAAAAAATGTTCTCAGGACAGAAAACTATAACAGCAAAATTTTTCATCTTGAGAATTAAGGTGAATGCTTGGCATAAATAAAGAGATGTAGTGGCTCAGTGGCTAAGCTTGTCAATCAGAAAGGTCAATAGTTTGGCAGTTTGAATCCATAGCGCCACGTAACGGAGTGAGCTCCCGTTACTTGTCCCAGCTTCTGCTAACATAGCAGTTCAAAAGCACACAAAAATGCAAGTAGAAAAATAGGAACCACCTTGATGGGAAGGCAACAGTGTTCTATGCACCTTCTGTGTTTAGTCCTGCTGGCCACATGACCTCTGAGACATCTTCAGATGGTGCTGGCTCTTCGGCTTTGAAACGGAGATAAGCACCACTCCTTAGAGTCAGGAATGCCTAGCACATATGTGCGAGGGAACCTTTACCTTTACTTGGCACAAATAAATTGCCTGGGACTTTTTTCCCACCATCAGAAGGAGAAGGAGGAGGGGGAGGGGAGGGAGGTGAACCTTTGGCAGTTAGGTTTCAGACCAAGGCACAGAATGGCAACTGCACTGGTTCCACTTGTGGATGAACCATGAAAAGACTATGTTTGGGGGAATGTCCTCCTTGATGCTTTAGATGCAGGTAGTCCTTGACTTAAACATGAATTACTGTCTTAAGTCTTTGTAAACTGAGGCAGCCACATGACCAGAAGTAATTTTCTGGCCTTTAGGCTTGTTAAGCGAACACAATGATCATTAAGTGAACCCATTCATGTGAATGGCTGCTGCAACTGAATTCGGTGCTGGGTGCCAGAAACTAGCAAAAAAGTGCTTAGCAAATTGTGGTCATGTGACTGTGAACACTGACCACCCAACTTGCAGTGATGTCAAGGGGGGGGCAGATAACCATTTATAATTTATACAACAATTTATAATTGTTGAGGGTGCTTTACAGGACTTCCATTCCCTTCTACAACTATCCACATTATAAGTTTGTTTGAACACACTTGAACTGAATCTATGAACAGCATAGCTCTGTGAGATTAATCTCTTCTCTTTAAAAAGATAAAACAGTACTATTCAGTTTATTTACACCTTCTGCAGGACAGACTGAAGTGAAAACATAGAAAAAGGTTCTAGTAATTTTAAACAGGTGAAATGCTCAGATAGTGACTCTTGTCAGAAAATGATATCAATATTTATCTAGAAAGAAACAAAGAGTAACAAACAAAATAGCTGAAAAAGAGTTTTAAAGTTTGAAGTTTTGAGACCACCCAATTAGGGAAATGGTTAAGAAAAAAGTGACAGATGGAAAAAGAGGAAGTTCAAACTTAAGGACAGCTATTTCAACCATAATGTCTGAAGTTCAAATAAGTCTCATGCTGGAGACTGTAGACAAAACACATGAGTCGACAGCAGACAATGTTGTCAGCACTAGCACTGAGAAACAAAGAATGTCTTGCGTTCCTGTTTTCATTTAAGTAGTGCAGAATATATTCACAGACACTCAGGATTGTGTGAATAACATGCAATGTTTATATGTTAAAAGGGTAAAGCTTTGGGAGACCTTCTCCCAATATTTATTTATTCATTTTTCTTTAATACAACCTTCTATTCCACATAGTCACTTTATAGAAATAAAGAAATAAAGTTGGTTAGTTGTGGCAGATATAGAATGTGGAATATTATAGACACTTCTTAATATTCAGTATTTAGTTATTGAAGATTCCCTTCAATAACTTTAGTTAACATTGAATGTGGAAGCCAATTGTAACCACTACCAAAATAAAATACAATAATATTTTCTGCTTACTTAAAAAACTTTCCAGATAGGTTAAAAAAAACCTGGAATAAATGAGAAGAGCTATTTTTTTAAGTACAATGCAGTTCCTATTTCAGAAACAGTCGTGCTAGGGGATGCAAACAATCAATTCGCAGATTTATCCATTTAGGCTTATTGGTAGCAATATGGAAGATAGTTTCTGCTGATTTCTTGTGGAACTTTAAAAAAGAAACATTTCTCACTAGACTATAGCACTGGAACTACCAGGATCTGGACTTGCTCTCTTCTGAGTCCAGACAAAGTTGGTTACATGCTATCACCTGCCAGGACAGGAGGTAATGTACCTAAAGCATATTATACAGAAGATAACAGGACCTGCTATGTTGCTCAACATAACTTTGATAAACAAAGGAGATGAAATCAAATTGATCACCATTTGCCAGAGATCCCCATTATTGCTGTTCAAGTAGAATAGGAATAATCTATGGTAATTTATGGAATGGGGCAATGAAGTCTTATCAGAAGAGATTGCAGACAAAAACACAGTAAATCCCCTTCTCTCTTTAATTGTCAAGGCTGTATGCCTTCATATGATAATGGGCCTGAACAGATATGCAGCTGGTGTGTGTCTTGTGAAAAAGGAGGAGTTGTTGTATTTTGTCTTGGTTATGGGAAAAGCAGCCTTCCAGCTGTACAAATGGTACTTGGCTGCTCTCCATATAAATATTTCCACCTGGCCTCAGTGGAGTAGGGAAACAGTTGGGGGCTATGGAAATGATGTAATTCCCAAAGCAGAGGCAGAGTCAAAGGCAGACAGCCCATCAATCAGACCTTAGCAAGCCCATGCACAAGATCTCTCAAATTACCACTTCACACCAAGAACCTGCTGAAAACATCCCCTTTTAACATCTGCTAATCAGATTGATTCTCAGGAACCTGCTACAATTATACCTGTTATTGCAGAAAGCAATGTGGAAAGTGGGGTGCGGGGAGGGGGATGTTGCATGTCTACAGCTGGGCATTTAGTAAAGCAGATGGACTGTATCTGAAGCAAGAGGCTCTCTTTGAAATCCAATAGAT
>JAPKID020007233.1:0-10347 GCA_026931265.2 Tropidonophis doriae | reverse complement strand
GGCCTACCGCTTGACCTACCGACGCTGCGCCCAGCAACCCGGGACATCGGTCACGACCTTCCTGCAGACACTCCGCATCACGGTGACGCCATGCGATTTCCCAGCGGCTACTCTAGAGGAAACCCTCCTAGAACAGTTCATCGCCTTCAGTGACAAGGGTATCAGGAGATCGATCTCGAGGGGGGGAGCCTTCTGTCCGGAGAATATCTTCTAGGCATGGCTGGATCGCAGGCCAGTTTGTAGATCCAGTAGTTGTAGCAGGTGCAGGTCCTTGCACACTGTGCGATCCTTGCACACCGTTCCTGACCGGGATCTAGTGGTCTTGGGAGCAGGATTCTTCCCAAGAGGAGTTAATTGTATATTTATAAAGCATCTCTGTGGGGATACTCCCACATGGTTTAAATCATTACGGAGACCACATAGGAGCAAGGGGATTTTGGCTGAGCTGAACTTAAGGATCAGACGTTTGTGATTCGAAGTGCTAGGAAGCCATTCCACAGAAAGCAGCTCTTTGTTTGAAATGTGAGAATTGGACAAAAACCTTAGTGTGGATAAGATAGATTTGCAGGTAATCCAGTTGTGCTTATTAAAACAGGTGTGGGCCAGGTTCAAACATATATTTTCCGGTAACAATTGGAGCTTAGCTGGATACTTCAGGCATAAGGGAGTGTGTTTAGCCATTAGCTGCAAGCCCGATGGATGACTTGGATTTCTGGTAGACTGTGACACAAAGAGTGCCTTATAAAGGGAGTCCACTTTACTCTCCAACATTCTGATAGAAGTCAGCAAGGATGAGATAGATTCGGCCAGGGGGAGACAGAACTGTTGCAAGAGGTGGACATCAATCGTCTGAACAGAATCAGAATCAGCTAGATGTGACCACTCCACCAAAAAGGACAGGCGGGAGGGGGGCAGGGTGAAACAGGGCCTGCCTCTGTTGGTGTTGTACATACTGATAGAGAAGGCACTTCTCAAGGGTGGAGCAACGGGGCAGTCCAGCTCCACCAGAGGGGCACAAGTGTCAGGAGATGGCAAAGTGCGAAAGAACTCCTCCAGTGATGCAGCCGAGATGTTCAAATCCCTATCCAACAGTTTTAGCACATCTGTCTTTTTAACCTTAGATAAGGGGCCGATTGTATGATCGAAGCTAGTCTCCAACCTAGAGTCCACAGGAGACAAGGAGCGGCAGCATTTGTGTTTTCGCATGTCAAAAGCAGCCAAATGATCTCTCGTAAAGGAATTGTAGCTGCGTAGTGAGGCCCTTAAAGCAGTTGAACAGTCAGTTGATAAGTTAGAGTTGGAGGTCAGGGGTTGCAGCAGAAGAATACAATTATATACAGCTCATAAGAGAATATATCAAAATAGTTCAGACAGATCAAAGTTACTGAGTTACTGGCTGGAAATGAAAGTGATGAAGCAGTGAAAAGCCCGACAATTAGGCCCAAAAACAATGTTATCTAGGTGTTCGCTGAGTAGAGTATCTAGCAAGGCCAAAAATATAAAACAGCAGCCCAATTTTAAAAAAGGAGGCTAAAACCATTGAAGATGAACGATGAGCATTTAAAACTCCCCCTTGGGGGAGTAAAAAAGCAGATATTAGGCTAAATTAGGAGATATAGGAGCGAGCAGAAAGAAGCATACGTCCTACTAGTCCTCCATCTTGCCTTTGTAGCAGCATTAAATAATTGCAAATATCGTGGGCAAGAGTGTTTAAAATTGTTGCAGAGCAATATGTAAAGGTAGTCCTTGATTTACGATAATTGAGCCCAAAATTTCTGTTGGTAGCAAGTTATTTGTCAAGTGAATTTTACCACAATTGTTAAGTGAATCATTGCAGTTGTTAAATTAGTAACATAGATGTTAAATAAATCTGGCTTTCCCGCTGACTTAGCTTGTCAGAAGATTCAAAAGGTGATCACATGACCCTCTGCAACTGTCATAAATATAAATCAGTTGCAAGCACCCAAATTCTGATCATGTGGCCATGGGGATGCTGCAAGGATCATAAATGTGAAATACAGTCATAAGTTAATTTTTTCAGTCCCCTGTAACTTTAGTCACTCAAGTGCATAAACTGAAAAATTCTTCTGGAAAAAATACTTCAGGATCTTTGGAGTTTTGATAAAAACTCTAAATGAAGCAATGTTCTAGAAAAATATTTGAAAGAGTCCAATAAGAGAGACAAATCATTTTATGAGTCAAACAGAACTGCAAAGACATCAGCGTACAAAAGAATTGTGAATACAGATCAAGATGAACTGTAGTTGTTCAACCATCTAGCTTGTCTGTAAGGATTAATTTAGAAGGAAATTCAAACGGCTGACTGTTCTGTGAAATAGGAGGAGGATATTGTTTCTTCTGCAAATGTTAACCTTTTGCCTACTAAACTTTAGTTGTAGAGGCACTATAGTCCTGGCAATTTTACAGACCAAGTGAAAAATCTTTGTTCCTAGTACTATGAACTTTCCCCGACTTAACTTCACTTTCAGATAAAATGTGTCCTCAATCAATAAGCTGATATAGCTTTTCTCACTGTGCATTGTATATATCTAGTCTTATCTGTACCAGAAAGTTGGGCTATGAACTTTCTTTCCTAATTGTTTATGCTAAAGGCGAATTACAAGAATTGCTTCTTATTGATGGCAACATGGCTCAAAAATAATTAAGTATAATTTTTCACTGGAATGTTCTAAGCAGGCCAAACTAGATATGACCAAACCATAAATGCAAAAAATCCAGAACTTACTGATTTATATTTTCCAGCCATTAATTTTAGTTGATCATTATAAGAAAGGTCATTTAGTTGATCATTCCATGAAAAAAAAACATAAGCCATCTAAACTGATATCCATTTGCATTAGCAGCAGTTCCTGAATAAATGCAGACATGAAAAATGCCCCATTAGATCCAGATGCTGCATTTGATTACATGAAATGGGCTTTTCTTGATCCTAAAAGCCATTTTTCCCACCCTGCACCTGTGGGAAAAATGCCAAGATTTTTAATAAGATTAAAACAAGAACAAGAAGATTTAATAACTTTATCTGCCAATAAAATTGCTTATGCTAATTTATTATTATGAGATGAGGCTACTGTTAAATATTTTATACTTCTTAAAAGTTTGTTAGACTTAAATTTTAGACAGACATTTTATGCTGATGTCATAATGCTATATGACTATGATGCTATGAGAGTAACAGATTATATTTATTCAGAAGTAATGATGTAGTAAAGATTCAGGAGAAGTAAAGATCTAGATTGATAAGGCAAAATAGTCTTCTTTCATCAAGAAAATGATAGAACCTAGGCTCCTAGATAACAGCTTTGTACTGCACTACTATCTAGTACATTACCTGTTCCCAAAATATAGCTGACAATAGCTAAAGCAACAACTGAAATCAGAAACAATTTTCTTGCTATTTTATTTACTAGCATCCAGACCAAGTAACAATTGTGAATATTTCTAGTTTGCTGTTTCACAATATTTAAAGAAATGTTTCTCAACTTCAACAACTTTTAAAATTGTTACATTTTAATAACCAGAAATCCACAGCTAGTGTACAGCACAGTAATTTAAAAGTGTCATGGGACAATTGAGTTGCCTCATGAACTGTTTTGAAGCTTTTAAATAATCAGTTTGTGGAGAGGGAGGCAAAGGAACCTTAAAACTAAATATTACCGAAACGAAGAGGCTATTTGGAAAATAGAGAATGGGTTAGAGAAATGAACGGAACTTGGCGTTTATTTATTCTTGCCCTGACAGATGTTAGTTATCCTTGGTGGAGTGTATAGAATATTTCAAGGAGAAAGATAATGTTGCAGAAGAACCTTGAAGAGGATTTTTTTTCGAAGTGAATTTATTGCTACGTATTCAATAAGGCGTCCTCCAGCGCCTGGCTCCCTGTCACAGGCAGGCCTGGGGTGACTGCCTCCCGCTTCACCGCCTCGGGTGGTGTTCTGGCCGTTCTTGGAAAAAGCGGTACAACCCTCAACTCACCCCTTCAAGAATCGGGCCAAATTGTTTCAGTAGTCGGCTCGGGCCAGAAGTCAAGATTCCACAACCCAGCTGATTGGTTCTCACGCAGAAGCGAAGTGAAGTTAAATTAGAAAAACCAATGAGAAGCCGACAAAACGGCACACTCCTTTCTCTCCCCCCCCCCTCCCTCCACCTGCCCGCGCGATCATCGGTTGGGGACTTGTGAAGGCGGGCCGGAGCAAGAGAGGACAGGGCTATTGTGAGCGGCGGTAAATACGGTAATTGTTTATGAAAGATGCCGTTTGTCGCCCGTTACATCCGAAACGTGGAAGGCTGCGCGTCCTAATTGGACGCGGCAGAGACACATCTCCCAAAGTTACACCTCCTCTTCCCTCCTTCTGAGGTGCTTGGATCATCAGAAACTCCAAGGTGATGGAGTTCGAGCTTCGCTTTTGCCCTTTTTCTGACACTTAACAGCAAGGTGGCGTGGCTTTACCACGACTTTCTTCCATTTCTGACGGTTACTACCCCTCCCTCCGGGGGCGTGGCTTAATTCGAAAGCCCAGCCCCCCAGAGGGAGGTGTCAATAGGTGTTGCACGTGCAGCTCATTTCTTCAGGGGGTTTAAAGTGAAGCGTCTTGTTTAGCGCCACCTTTAGTCTTGTTCACAGCTGCAATGAAGGCTGCGCGGATTGTCCTGAGAAACGCGGCTCCTTTGGCCGTTGGTAGTGGTAGCGGTAGCGGTAGCGCTGGCGGCTCCACTGCCAACAACGGAGTCGGACCCGGACCCGGACCCGGACCCGGACCCGGAGTCGAAACAATCAAAGAGGTGGAACGTTTATCGCGTTTCTCTCCGTCGCCGCTTTCTATCAAGCAATTCCTGGATTTCGGTGAGGGACTTGAATGGGGAAGTGGGGTGGGGTGTAAGAAGGGAGACCCCTGGTGGATCTCTGGGTCAGCCTTGGGAGGCTTCCGGTCTCACCGTTGGGAAATTGGAGAACATGTCGCCCCGCACGTAGCAGTAAGAGTTGGAAGGGACGTTAGAGGTCATCTAGTCCAACCCGCTGCTCACGCAGGAGACCTACACTGCGAATTCGAACCGCCGAACTGCCGACCTTTCTAATCGACAAGCTCAGTGGTTTAGCCAATGAGGTATCCCGTATGAAATGCTTCGAAATGGTCTTTGAGGTTGTAGGTCCTTGCTTGAGAAACTGTTTTTCCCCTCTAAGCAGTGCGAAGTTTGGGTTTTTGCCTAGTTTCTGTAGTTGGAGAATCCTCTAGCAGAGAATGAGGGATGTGAGAAAAGTTTTAAAAAGCTGGGATGTTGGGCTATTCTCTGGATTGTCACGATGATAGCATTGCCTCAATCTTTGGACATCACATCCTTTTAAAGTTCATTTTAGTTTAAACTTTAGTTTAGTTTAAACTCAGTGTAGGGTCACCTTTGAGATAAGGCATCTCTTTCTATGAATTAGTCTGCCTTTCTGGGTGGCCTTAATCTGATATGATGCAATTCAGATATCTGATGACATAGGCACTAAACACAGGCATTTCTGCTGGAATCTTACTGCAATTTAATGTGCAACTAAGAAGATTAACTAATTAGAATGGGAACTGCTTTTGAGTAACATTTGTAAGATTCACATTTGAAGTCCATTAAGTGCTGCTTTGTTTCTACATCTTTCTTATACCCTTATACTCCAGGCTTTCAAGGCTATTATTTTTCTATCATTTTTGAAGAGACTTTATTGACCATATTTGTGCAACTTCTTTTTATGACTGTTGTACAAAAATTTTGCTTTTAGTTAATGATAATGAGGAATGTATCCTGATTTATGATCTTTCCTAAATTTTATGGTGTTTGAACAATGAACTTAAGTTTTAAACAAGATAGCAGGTGCACAATTTTCAATATATTGTTTTTTTTCTGTACAATATATTATTACATTTTTATGTAAATATAAACACATTTGGTATTTTTGTTTTGTTTACGATTAGCATTACTAGTAGCCAATACTATTGCTAGTAGTCAATATTGTTGCTAGTAGCCAATAGTTCTAGTGCTAACAGTATTACTATCAATGCATTTTAAAATAAACAGCTATTTTGCTTTCCTCACTTAAATTTTTTTAAAGGGAGCCAAAGAAATTGCATATGTTATTGTGTATTTAAACAAATATATGTAGGAATCTTTATATTTGTCTCAATGGATTTAGTTCCTTCCCTAATTCTTCAATCTAAATGAGTGTGTGTGTGTTGTGTGTGATCTTTTGCCAGTTTGCTTAACTGGACTGAAAAAAACACATTATCTTATTTGGTGTATTGCTTTTTGTAATGTACAAGGGCTGACTTTGTCAAAATTTCTTTATTGCTGATGCTATATTGAACCATTGACCTTTGAAAATGGCAGACTGTTGTAATAAAAGTTAAGTATGATTCAGGGGTGGGTTTCTGCAGGTTCGCACCTACTCACGAGAGCCGGATGATGAAATGTAGAGAACCGGTGAGAACTGGTTCCACCGGCGTACTTGGAAATAAGTCTGGCCCCGTCGCTGCCGATAACCAAATGGAAAGGAAAGGAAAGGAAAGGAGGGAGGGAGAGAGAGAGAGAGAGAGAAAGAGAGAGAGAGAAAGAAAAAGAGAGAAGAAAGAAAGAAAGAGAAAGAAAGAAATTATCACAATTGAGCCCAAAATTTTGGTTGCTAAGCAAGAGCATTGTTAAATGAGTTTCACCACATTTTACAAGTTGGCCACTCCCACCCTGTCACATGACTGCCAAGCCACACCCACAAAATAGGCCACACCTACAGAGTAGGTTCT
The DNA here is from genome assembly GCA_026931265.2 of Tropidonophis doriae. Lineage (NCBI taxonomy): Eukaryota > Metazoa > Chordata > Lepidosauria > Squamata > Natricidae > Tropidonophis > Tropidonophis doriae. Next base: position 3,553 of record JAPKID020007233.1, on the reverse strand, counting down.
AAAAATTTGAAACCCACCACTGCTATAAACCCTAAGTTAGCAACCATTCATCCTAAAGAACAATGGTAGCAAACAGAGTCACCAGTTATCTGTATTCTGTCTTTGGATTGTGTATTGCAGAATATAGTTGCAGGTGGAAATACAGTGCTAAAGTAAATATGAAACGTTAATATTAAATAGTAAAAATAAGTAACATATTATAAAAAGTAGCTTGAAGAAAATAATCTAATAGACATGATTATTTCAATATTTTTCTACTGGGCTGAAGCCCAAATTATAATTGCACAGATGAGGAAAATTGTGTGCTACAAATTCATTTAGCAGTCCTAATGATTATGTCAGCTTCAAGGTTTCCAAAGGTATCTTGTGCACAGTACAGAATTCAGCCGCAAAATGGAAGTCTGCATTTTGATCTGTGTTCTAGAGAATCTCCTTGCAGATTCTTTTTTCTCCAGACAAAAGTTATGAGAACACCTTTTGAAAGATGTGAAGAACATGAAGGAAGCAATAAGAGTTTCAAAGGCAATGCGTTTCCAAAAGAAAGCACACTAAAGATTTTTCAAATCAAAAGATGTGCAATACAATCCTGTGAAGGATAACTCAAAAGCAAGACCAGCTGTGTTCAAGTGGCTTTATAGTGCCAAATAAGTGCACACAAGACTGCAGCTGTAAGAATATATATCTCTGTGTTGGATTATGGCCAAATTATGAAACATTTACTGCTTTCTTTCAGTGCTTGACTTATGAAAAACAAAAGAAAACCCAAGCAATACTCTTACAATATATTTGTTAATCCACACAGTATGTAGTACATACTTCAAATAGTAGACATAATTTCATATTTTATTTCTATTGCAATCCTTTGAGTACTATTGTTTGCATAGTCAAAATAACACCCACATCTATTCAGGAGACAAAGTGAATAGACAAATCAGGGAAACTTTAAGAACAAATCCTAAAGAGAAGGAATGGAGCTCAAGATGATTGGTAAACCTATTGACATTGAAATAATGGTGGACGTCAAAGGGAATACAGTGATAAGATGGAGCAGAATATTCAAAATCTAGAACAATAGCATTCCATTTGTGGTCATCTGTAGTAACTGCAACGTAACAATGATCAGAGTTATTTAAGAGATTTTTCTTACTTATACCTAAATATGGTACAAACATGTCCTGGTAACTGTTTCCCCTAGTGTCCTTAAGACGGTGTTTTCCTCTGGTCTTTAACTCATCTCAGGCAGCCTCAGGTTATGTTTAGCTGTTCTGGTGTTAAAAATGTTTTCCTTTGTCAACAGTTTTTGTTCTGACCTATCATGGGGGATAAGTCATAGAAGGCCATTTTTTCTCTGCCTTTCTACTGCATTGCCCCACCCACTCCCCATCAATCAGCTGTTGGTTCAATTGCTTTTGAAGACAGGTTTAGCATTTTTTTCAAGTGACTGATGATCCAGTGTATAAAAATGATAACCTTGCGAGGCAGTCAAGACAAGAAGCACAACCAGGAATACCAACTCTGTCTTTATTGTAGGGTTACATTAACAGAATCTTGCAAGGCTGAAAGTATTGCTCGCCTCCTTTCCTTTTGCTCTTTTGGTGGATAGGAGGGAGGGTCCCTTGCCATGCCCTGCATCCTTCTGTAGGCTGAGATACCTTTTACACACACCAGTTGTCCAGCCTGCTGCTCCCCCACCCCCTGTCTTCCAAGGTCACCTCACATATCAATCATTACAAAAAAAAAGAGACCAATTAACTGCTAAATTGTGAAGGAGTTCTGTGATGCAGTGGGAGAGCCGTTTCCTCAGTACCAGCTGGTATTCCATAATGCCGGTCAGCTGCTACTTGGCTTTGTATACAATTCGAATGCTTTTATAAAGTGGCACTAAACCCACGTTCAGAAGAAGCTCAATTAAACCAGTGCTGGGAAAGGTGAAGCAGCAGATGAAACCTAGCCGCCATTCTGCTGCTTCACTATGCAGTCCTTTCCTTACCATTGGTCAGCTGGTCTAGCCATTCATCACAATTTGCATCTTCCTCCAGTCTCAGTACCAGCCCACTTTAAGAAGAAGGAGGGGTAGATATTTCCTCAGTGTTTTTAGTATCATTTGGTAAAGGAGATGAACAAAGGCAGGGAAATACCCTAGGTCTAGCTAGCCCCATTATTTAAAGCAGAGGTAGACAAGTATGGCCCCTTTACAAACTGTGGACTTCAACTCCCAGAATTTCTGCTCTGACACAGCCAGCTCAGGAATTCTGGGAATTGAAGTCCATAGATGGTAAAGGGGCCTTAGTTGCCCATTCCCACCTTAAAAGTGTGCTGTAAACTTTAAATAAGGGCAATACAATTTGGCAACAAACTTAAAAAGCCAGGATAAAGATTTATAATGGGTGAGTAAATATTATGCCAATATAATTTCCTGATGGGTAGACAGCATTTTAGTTTGGCTGTGAGGAAATGGCTCACTTTTTTGTCCATGTGTAGCTGAAACAGCCTTCGCTGTATCAACAAGCTCAAAGGAATATGAAGCTTTGTAAGAAAATTCCTGCAGGAGCCCAGTGGCAACCACTTAAAAAGTTTTGGGTACTCATCTAATGGACATTTTAAAGTGTTGTGAAGCTTTATTTCTAAATAAAACAATAAATAGAAATAAAACATAATCTATCAACACTGCTAAGCAAAACTGAAGTGTTTTAAAAACTCCATCTGTTTTTTTATGTAGCACCCAAAATATAGACATGAGCGGCTCAGCTTCTTTCTGAACGTGCCGTAGCTAACAGCATTCCTTGGCTGTCCATCAAATCAGAAAGGTGCTAGAAATTGTATAAGCAGTTTAGATGGAAGTAGACACACCCTCAAAAACCTGGGTTCCAAACCCTTTAAGTAAGCACTAGGATACTGAGTTGGGACCCAAAGTTGGCAGATTGCCACTGAAATGTTTTGGGTTTCTTCTTTCTTCAAAAACACACAAGTAAAATATCTAAGAACTTCATCGAAGGCAGTCATAATATAAAGTCAGCAGAACCAACTGATATAGTACAGTCCAAAAATTAAACAAGGAAACCAAGCAAAATCGGTTAACAGACACACCACATCACCGAGCAATTGAGATGGAAAGGAAGGGGGAGGGAAGCCTTGCAAGGAAAGATTCAAACCCAAATCGTGGGTTTGTCATTTTTAGGTTTTGATATATAGGCCCACACCTGCCTGGTTACTGAATGCAGGCATTGATTCAACACTTTAAAGGCCTTTTCTGAGTCAGATACCAAGGATAAACAAATTGAGTCATTTTCAAAGCTTCCTGCTAGCATTTCACTTCCGATCCATTGCTGCAGATTTTTAGTCCATTTTATGAGAAAGGCCAAGGCAGCACTAACTGAACAACTAAAAACTCATCTCTATTCACAAAGCCGGCTCTGTATTTTCCAGAAGTTGAAACAAATAGAAAAAAAGGATGGAAAGTTCTCATAAAATGGCTGCTAGGCACCTGAGGGTAGAACAAGAAGCAATGGGTGGAAACTAATCAAGGAGAGAAGCAACTTAGAACTGAGGAGAA
>JAPKID020007232.1:0-10349 GCA_026931265.2 Tropidonophis doriae | reverse complement strand
CGTTTTTAAATGCCTGTGAACCGCCCCGAGTCCCTTAGGGGAGAGGGGGCGGTCTATAAATCTAAGAAATAAATAAAATAAAATAAATAAATAATACATTTTCTATCCTTCTATCCAATCTCATTATTTACAGTTTTTCCCAGTCTTGTTACCTTTTCATATACCAATCATAAAATCTGTTCCAAACTTCATAATATTCCGATTCTCCTTTATTTTTTAGTTCAAGAGTGAGCCTATCTGCTTTGGCACAGGCCAAAAACTTTCTTAATTATGTCTAACCAACCACAGAAGGTATTTAAAGGGGTCCATGGTGAAGAAAAGGTTGGAAGCCAGTGAAAAAGAGTTTTATTTTCAAAACTAGAATTTCCTGGAAATTTTATATCAAATTTAATATTGCTAAAAGTGACACTGCGGGATCATTTAATATCCATAACGTTGTGTCTTATCTTGTCTATGTAGCAAAACATTTCAAGCCAAATCAAAGATTACAAACTCTAGTTCAGTGTTTCTCAACCTATTGCCTTTAAGAGGTACCATCTGAGTTGGTATTGACTTAAGATGCATGGCAGGCCTGGTTTATACATAATGCTAATGGATAAACCATGATCAGCAAACCTCAAAGGCTGAATCCGTGCAACAAATATCTTTGTAACGTAGTATAATATATGGATACAGACATGGAATTATATACATTAGTGAATTTTCTCTTAGAATGGTTCTATACAGCTTTGTGGCTTTGACTTCCTGCCAACTGGGTTATATACAAATGAGACACAATAAAGAAAAATACATTTCACTTTTTAATGTGGTATATAAAAAGCACCAGAATAACAACGTGATTGAAATATAAAGAGTTCCTCATTGTTATATGCTTATACTTTTGGTTGGTGGCAAAATATATGTATTAAATCCTGAATCGTACATCCCTTTCTATATACCAACATTATATGACAATTGCATTTTATATGTATTAATATACATTTTACTGTTGCAAGTTTGAGAATTTTAAAGAAATAGAATATAAGGTTTCAAAATGTATATATCTACAGGTAGTTCTTGATTTACAACAGTTCATTTAATGACCTTCCAAAGTTAAAATGGCACTGAAAAATGTGACTTATGACCATTTTTCATAGTTACGACCTTTGCAGCATCCCTATGATCAAGCAATGAAAATTCAGACGCTTGGCTACTGGCTCATACTTATGACTTTTACTGTGTCCCAGGATCACGTAATCACTTTTTGCAACCTTCTGACAAGCAAAGTCAATAGCCAGATTCTCTTAACAACTGTGTTACTAACTTCACAGTTGCAGTGATTCCCTTAATAACAGTGGCAAAAGAATGGTCATAAAATGGGGCAAAATAAACTTAAATGTTTCACTTAACAACAGAAATTTTGGGCTCAATTGTTAGTCAAAAACTACCTGTATACATAGTCTTCGACTTACAGCCACAATAGAGCCCAAAATTTCTGTTAAGCGAGACACTTGTTAAGTCTTTGTTAAGATTTTATATCTATATATATGTTATATTATATATAATATATGAAAAAGAACAAGAGAGTGAATGAGTGTGTGTTGTAATTGGAATGACCAACTTTGTTGCTAAATGGGAAGTCACATGATTGCAGATATGCTTTCTGACTAGAAAGAAATGACTACTCAGTTTCACACCTTTGGTTTCTCTTTGCGTCCTAAACATTTCTTTTCCCTTTGGAATTCCTTAGTGCTTGCTTATTTGCACTGCAGCGCAGGAATGGGAGCCATGGGCTTACTATACAAACAGTTTACTTTCTGAAATCCCTTTCCCTCCAGACTTTCCATGCAGCAAGGGTGAAAAAGAGAGAAGGACACTATGAAGGTTGCAAACAATTGTAAATGGGCTGTAAAGTTAATTTTTTTAGCTGAATAATAACTTTCAGTGGTTGCTGAAAGAATGGTTGTTGAAGACTATTGGTAAATTGACGTCTAAAAGCAACACAAAGTTATGGATATTTTGTAGAATTCATTTTCATAGTTCCATCTACTATTTGAAAATGAATTTATTTAAAATCCTTTTTTTCCTTGTGTCTGTTTTAGCTTTCAGATATCAAATTGGGCATATATTTAAAATGTCGGCTCTGAAATGAATATTACAGATTTAAACTTCAGAAACCGAATTTTTACTTTACATTCCAAGCTACCCATGCAAAAAAAAATGAAGTACTTAAAATACAATTTTAAATTGAAATAAGTGGTTTTTAGGAAAATAATAAGGACATTTTTTAAAGAGGTGTAGGGGTTTTCCCTATCCATAAACCTTTGTTGTTTTGTATGTTACATCCAGATAAACAGGAAAAGTTTTAAAAGTCACCAAAAACATTGTGATGTACCTTAATTAACAGTAGTAAAGTGTACTGTGTTCCTTGCTTTGTATTATTTATAAAATAAAAGTAGGATATAAATTAATAAAGCTTCCTCAGTTCTTCAGTTACCTAACTTTTTCATTAAGTTAAATTAGTTATTTTTATTAGACTGAAATTGTCTGTTATGGGCTGTTGAAACTATATCAAGATATGGATATTAACTATGCATGCTTTCTACACATTCTTTTTGCTGCTTAAATGTTAAGAAATCCCAGTTTCTTGCAAAATGTGAGTGCATAAATAATGGCTAAATATAATGAGAAGAATACATTGTTGAATGTAATATCACAAGCTAGAAATGATAAATGGCATATTTTCTTGATGGAACTACCATGTTTTCCTGAAAATAAGACCTCTCCAGATAATAAGCCCAATCAGGTTTTTGAGCACCTGCACTTAAATAAGCCGTCTCCCAAAAATAAGCCTTCCCCAAAAATATTGCAACACAGCAGCAGCCATGAGGTGACCATGCTTGTCACCTCCTGCACCTCAAAAATAATAAGACCTCCCAAAAATAAGGCCAAGTGCTTATTGCAGGGGTCAAAAGAAAATAAGACCCTGTCTTATTTTCAGGAAAACTTGGTATTTCTACATTTATTTTAGAGTGAGCTGTTGAAAATTATAAGAAAGTTAAGAAAATAGATGGACCAAAATAACCCTTTTGTTAAACATCTTATTGTTACACAAACACACACACACATACACACACACACACAGAGGGGGGGGCTGGGATCAGGTTAAAGAGGACAATATTAAATAATTACCTTGTTTTTAATCTGCAATCAATAGTTTGACATAGAAATTTAATTAAATTGTAGAAATTGTGGCATTATAAAATCATTTTAATAACTAAAAATAACCACTGGACAATTATTGTCTCTGTAGTAATTAGACAAAATGACTTCTTCCTTAAATCCAACTCTTTTTTTGCCTCCAAGTATTTGTACTGAGTACAATAGTGGGCATGACATTAGCTTCTTTTATAGTCACTTAATGTTCAGAGAACAATGAAATGAAGTACAGAGTAGAATATCAATTTCCATACTCATCAATAATATAAGTAAACCATGTGAGCCATCCATCTGTAACAATTTGCTATTCAATCAGCCTCAATACCAACTAGTAAAGGTTATAATTAAAAGCATTATTTCCACTTTTGTAGCCCTATGGTAGAAAAGGCTAGGAATAAAATCGTGGCATTTTAATAGCACTAGAAATGCTATCTGTCATTCAGTTATTGTACAAACAAGAGAAAAAGGACTGCAATTTGTTTATAACTTTTACATAATACTACTTATTTTATGTAGTATTGCTTCTATTTGCACCTTGCTTCATAACATATTGAAAGTATGGAAAATAAAATATAAATTAAACATTAGTAAGTTCCACTGCTTTATTATAATAATTCCATAAAAAGTGCTTGCACATTTGGTTCCTAATAAAATATTGGAGAAGATATTTGTTCAGATGACTCAATCAATTTATAGCCATTCTATCACAATAAGGAGAGAGGGAAGCCAGAGAAATAGCGTGGGTTTTTTTGTCAATTTTTTGTCAATTCTTTTAATATTTACTGAAGCTTTCATCTACAGGTTACAATTGAAATGAAATTACAAAATGTCCAAAATAGTTATTTTATCTTCAGCTTTATTCAGTGCTAACGGCTCACATCTAGAGTAGTATTTTTAAAACTTTTTTTCATCTTGTGGCCCATTTTCTTTTAAAATGTATTGAGGACCTCCCCCCTACAAAAGAATGTTTTGTTAAATGTATTGATAGTTGCTGCATTTAAATTAAAATTAGTTTAATTAGTTTAAATTAATATTAGTTGCCACTACCACTTCTCACAATTATTTGATTAGATTTTGATATTGTGATATTTTTCAATATAGGCTGGGAAATAATGTGAACTTCTTGGTTCAAGAGTCATTTAAGATTGTTAACTTACACCTGAAAAATTGACAAGAACATTGACAAGAGTGAGAGTGAGAGGGAAAAGAATGTCTAAAATAGGTGTGAATAGATGTAGAACCTGCACAGGTTCTCATAAAAATGTATGCCATCAGATATTTCTTGGGAAGAATTTGCATTCTTTTTAAGGTGAAGGTCCTGCAACCTCAGAATAAGGGAAGGAAAACATAGACCAAACAATCACATAATACTAAAGGATTTTCAGAGAGAATATTTTCACCATGTCATGTAACAGTGATGCAAATAAATTCAATATCACTAGGGTTGTGTGGAATGAAGGATGGTGTGAGACACCAGAGAGAGCAAGGAATAGAGCATATTTCCAAACATTCAAATAAGTATGTTTGGCATATTTTAATTTTAGATACTTCAGCTTGAATTTTCTTCTGTTTGCATTCTTAAGCATTTGTCTCAGATTTGTATCAAATTTATAATTTATTGCTAGCTTTCAAGAAGTGATCATCATAACAAAGATCTTAAATTTTTTTATATAGAGTACATAGCTTCTTATATCTACAAATTATAAAAGGATATTTATTCCTCTTCCAATGTAAACACAAAGTAATATGATAGAAATCTGTTCATTACAACTCTATATTTTTCTGTCCTGCACAGCTGCAGCAAGATCCTGGGAAACATAAGTTTGTTTAAAGAGATAGCAACATATGTTATGTCCCTTGTGCACAATGAAAAATGCATTTTTCCCTTGGAATCTGAAATTGCTGCAGTCTTATTCTTGCACTGTCAACTTAAAGATTTTCTTAAGCATCTAAATATTTTGTTAATGACATTGACTTTACCAGTTCACCCCATTCAAAAACTCTGATAGTACTAAATATTTGTTTAATAGGATCCTTTTGGCTACATACTAGAATATGTACAACATAAATGGCCTCAATTATCAATAAAAATTCCTAATGGTTGTTAAACAAGCAAAGTGGTAATTATACAAAATGTATCATATGAATAGAAAAGTCTCAAAAAAAGGTGTATGAATGACACGTTTCACAGAATATTCTTAGTTCATCGGATTGTCATCAGATTCCAGAAAGCCATTAAGTGCTAGTTTTCCCCAATGCACTCTACAACCAGATTAGAGCCTAGATGTAGTTTTTGGATTGGTGTGGACTTTTCTTGTTTTTGTCACATTTTTGTTAATGCTGTTGGCTATCCAGAGTTGTGTTTCCCAAGATGAGAGACCATATAATTCTAATAAAATAAATTAAAATACTTGTTTTTCTCGACAATTTAATAATCCATAAAGTTTCAGGTATGTTAAGGCAATAGGATATATGTTGGAATTACCATCTAAAATTGTCAAAGTAATCAAGCCATCCAATTGCTTTTGAGGAGAGACCTCAAAGTTTCATAGACCTTCTATTTTCCAAAATAGTCTTCAGTTTTTTCATGCAATGTATTTCTGGATTTATTTCTGCACATCGTAAATTATTATTGTTATTGTATTTTTTTATCTGGTGAGTCTGGTCTATCAGGGCAACCTGGGCTACCCAAATATGAGACACAGCATACTGTTTCTGCTTTTTAAAATTATTATTATTCAAATTTGGAGACCACACAAATCCAGAAAGATTTTTAGTGAATTTACAGTTAAAATATGATCATACATAATAAACCTACAAATGTAGAAATATTATGAGGACTTCATCATTTAAATTCAACACTGTTTTAGATTTTGAGTTCACTTACGTTGTCTTTTAAGCTCATAATTGTCTTGTTATTTGTGAATATAACTTCATAGAAAGCTTTTAATATCACTTGATAGTCATTTTCAAAACAGGATTAGAGGTCTAAACAGTAAGAAGCTGTTGTTCATAAACTGAAGAGACAGCATTGTAGTCAAGTTAGCCATTTTATCAAATTTCAGTAAAAAAAAAATCTTAATCTAGTACTGATGTTATGGTCAACAGGATAAAAAGAGAAAAGTCAAAATACATTTCAGGTCATCATTTAGACTTCCTCTGTGCTTGTTCTGAGCATGTGTAGTTAAGGCCTTACTTGTTAGTATCACCTAGTAATTAAACTGTATGGTAGAAAAAAAAATAAGGTTGAATGTTCCTCTCCCTCTTTTTGTTTTCAATTTTGATGATTTGAATCGGTTCACTAGTTTGCTTCCACTTTTGTACTTTATACTTTCATCAAAATGTTGGACTAAATGGCCCATAAGAAATGTGATCATATTTATATGCAGTTTCTTTATTCTATATGTAGGGTGCACAGTATGTAAATTAATTTCATATACACAAACTTCAGTTAAGATTGCAGTATTTCAAAAGAATGAAAAAGAAGTTTTAAATAGGACGTCTGGAACTTATTGAGTCTCCATACACCAGAAATTTCCTTAGCAAACTTCTCTTGTGTATTTCAATAAATATTCTTTTGGAAATGTTCTTACCTTCGTTTTAATTTTAAAAACACAGAATAATAAATTTAATACATAAATAAATAAATAAACAAGCAAACAACATGTGCTTTCTTTTTAATATTATTTATCAAATACCAGGCTATAAATGCTGCTTAATTTAAAATTGTAGCCCAGCACCTTCTTTTACCCTGTACTTCTAGTAAATACAACATATTCAGTGATAGCTTTTAATGTCCTTGACCTAGAAAACGTAGCTTTTGGAGTAGATTAGAAATAAGATAACTTGATATAAGTTTGTGCAATGCAGCGGCCCCCACCTTTTGTGCACCAGGGACCAGTTCCATGGATTGAGGGTTTTCCGTTGACCAGAGGGGTGGTGGATGTGCTTTCTGCATCCTGTGTATAGGGCTTTGCTTGTTTGTACAGCAGTTTATGGCATGCTGCAGACCAGTGCCTGTCCATGGACCAGCGATTGGGGACTCATGGCATAATGTCATATATTTAGAGTTACTAATCTTTTAGTTAGGGGACTTAAGGCTTCTATTTGTACTTGCAGTCATCAGGGCCTATCTAGATTTTTAAAAAATTCTGGCAAAAATAAAAGAACAAAAAAAACACGAAGTTCCTCCATCAGGCTACTGAAGCTGAATTATTGAGGCAGAAAAATACTTATTGAGCAGAATATAACGTAACTCAGGGTTGAACTGTTGGGTTCTAGTACCGTGCCCTAGCACTGATGATCCTAAGAGTAAACATCTATAAGAAAACAATCAAGTTTAGAGAGTATCAAAAACGCATCAGAAAGACACATCTAATCTATGGAATAATACAGTAATAAATTAAATAGGTATTCTTTGATGATGCTCCAAATTTTCTGTTTGAAGTAGTTGATTTAATTATAGGACTTGGTCTCTCTTTCAATATGTTTAAAGAGTTGTTAGTCTCCAATAAGGAACATTTAATAGGGAAAAATCAAAGATAGGGAAAAATATTTGAAACAAGGTACAAAAATGGTTACAAATTTTCAGCTCTACAAGGAAGATCAGACTAAAAGCCAATGCTTGGTAACTCAGGACTGATTTTATTATGGCACAGTAATATAATCTTTCTACTTTGAATCTGCTTCCTTCGCCCCCATTATATCTTTGTGTGAACATCTCTTATCTGAGTTCTTTTCCTCAAGTTTAGACTTTTTGGCCAGGCGTATCTGGCTATTTTCTTAACTTACTTACTCTCTTGGTAGCTCAATCAATCTGTTTATCGTTTGTAGTGTTGGTAGTGGCTCTTCCAATTCCTTTCAAGGTCATTCCCTCTGCAAACAGAATGTGTTTGTTATAATTATTTGTAGAAGTACTGAGAAGATAGGCAACTTGCCAGTTTGAATTGCCTTTCAGATGTACTAAATGTCAGTGGGCCTTATCCTAATATATTGGTCTGGCACAGAATGCATCGTTGATGAAGAGTATTGCCAGTCCAAGGCATAGTTGTGATTTGAGAATAGCAAGAAGCCCTTGGATGTAAAATGTTTAAAACATGCTTAATTTTGATAATCCCTTGTGCTTGGTGTACTGTTGAAGTTGACTGTTTCAAATAGCTCTGAATGGTCTGGCAGCAGCTGTTTGATTAAAAACTGAGTACCAGCCTATCAGGATACCTTTGAACTGGCAGTTTCCCAAGTGTGCAGGATTGCATTTCATCTGTTTACCATCATGACAGCTGGAGCTGTTTAGTTGCTACTCAGTAGTTTGTCTTCCTCCAGTGGCCAAAATTCCACTGACTGATTACAATGAAAGGAAAAAGTTAATGAAGGCATATGTTAAAGAGGTTTAAAGCTACAGAGGGGTTGGAGGATGGAGGAAAAAATACATTATGAGGCATTGTTGTTAAAAAAAGGGTAATAACATTTAAATTAATGTGTTTTTTGAGACATGCATTTATGTTTAATCTAATTGACTTTATAGTTTGTTTACAGGTCAGTCTTAAGAGGTCAAATAAAACTAACACAGCAAGAATTGCTGCAGGACGACCAGGGATGGTATTTGACTGGTTCAGGTGAACTTGTAGCTCCAAAAATCAGCTGGGAGCAAACCAGCTCGCTCCCATGAGCAAGTGGGCCCGTCTGCCCTCCCCTGCGCTTTATATACCTTTATCTTTTCAGCTGAGTCATGCGGCAGAGTGGATTGCCATGCCTCAGCTGTTTTCCTTCCCAAGGAGCAATCTCGAAGGTAAGTCTTCTAAACTGCGCACGAAGTGAAGGAGTGCTCAGCGAACCGATTGTTAAACTGGTAGGGTCCCATCCCTGAGGACAACTACAGTATATGAAATAGGTTATGGAGAAAACTGCTTATATTTGAGAGTCCTATTGCATTCAATACTTGGAAAGGATGATAAAACATGAAAGTTTTTCTTCATTGGACAAAAATTGTTATAAAAAGTGTTAAATAGTGGTCCAAATAGGCTAATTATAATCTATAGGAAATCTCATTTTTTAAAAGGAATATTGTTCTTTTTTTTTCTTTGCCACACATGATTTCTTTGATTGTTTTCCAAATTTACAAAAGCATATTTTCTGTTTCTTGTAAAATCAATCGTATTTACATCTACACGTATTTATTTTACTTATAAGTCTTAGGTTTTTTAAAATATTTCATTAAATCTGCATTGTATCCTGTGTTTCTTGCTATAAAGATTGCACTTGTGAAAAAACTAGCACATTAAGAGTACACAGTTACATAACTATAAAATTCTTCGTTATGTAATTTTAACTAAATATATAAACATTGTTTCATAAATTATAAACTAGTTGCTAGTTTAAATCAATTATATCAATTATTCTAGATTTCTAATTGTAAGAGAAATTTGCCTCGATTTCATTTTCATCTACGGGTCCTACAGTACATCTGGAAAGCAGTACTGCATTTATTTTATCTACACGGGGCTTCCCTTGAAGAGGACCTTCAACTGGTCTAGAATGCGGCCGCGCATGTTATCATGGGGGTACCTAGGTGCTCCCATGTTACACCCCTTTTTGTTGGTCTGCACTAGTTGCCAGTTGTTCACCTGGTGCGATTCAAGGTACTAATTATGACCTTCAAAGTGCTCCATGGCTTAGGCCCAGAGTACTTGCGAGACCACCTACTGCCACCCGTAGCCTCCCATCATCCAGTACGATCCCACAGAGTTGGCCTCCTCAGGGTGCCATCAGCCAGACAGTGTCAATATTTATTTATTTAGGTTAATATATCCCAGCATGGACTCTGAATGATATACAATTAAAACCAATGCAATACCTAAAAACAGGGAAACAATACGACATTTGCTGTCCCACTCTAGTCATGCATTTTAAGCAATATTCCATTAAGACTACATTACGGTCTTAGAAGATACTTGCTGTGAGTTTTTCTTTATAGCCTTGTTTTCTGTGTAGTTTTCTCCCATCTTTAAATCAGGAAAAGTGTATCAATTTCAGCTGGATGTGTTCCATGGCCTTTCTTTTACCATGTCTCACAGTGGTGGGTTTCTGCAGGTTCGCACCTACTCGCGAGAGCTGGATGGTGAAATTTAGAGAACCGGTGAGAACCGGTTCCA
>JAPKID020007231.1:0-10349 GCA_026931265.2 Tropidonophis doriae | reverse complement strand
TTAGCGAACCAAGGCATCACGAAATCCAACCAGACAAAACATTGTTGTCTGCAGACTAAAAACATCCTGTAGGGATAGGGAAGAAAGAGAAGTACCTCAGACGACCTTGGCTACAGAGAAAGATATGTTGTAGCAATGAGAATTTTTAAGGACTGTTTGTTTTCACAAGTGTTTGGCTTTGACTGCTTGGGGCTGTGAAAGAAAATAAATCCTCAATTCGGACCGGACTAGACTAATATTAAAACTGGATTTTAGAATTTAGGACATTAAAGGGGATTGTACAAACTTTAAATTTTAATAAATGGGATACAATTTTTTACAAAAAATCTTTAAAAATTGTTAAATTAGTTAAACTGACATTATGGAACTTTTGATGTATGAGAAATTATTTGAGATGTTAAAAATGTGAGTGAAACTGTAAAAAAAATTCAGAAATGCAGGCAGAGTACTCAGATCAGGACACTAGGCAGGGGGTAAAGGAGAGTTCAAATGAAGACCAAGAAGATAAGGTGGAAGAAGGGAATTTAAATGACGAGAGAGAAGATAGCGTTGAATTGAAAATAAAAAACAGTTAGATGATTTTATTGGGATTTACAATGGTACCAAAAAAATAAACAAAGGGGATGCCCCCCCCCCCGAAAAAAAGTAGCAATTGAATAGCGAAGAAGGGAAAAGTGGGAATAGAGGGAATAATTTGGTTCAATCTTGAAAGGGAAACTGGTAATTTTGTTAAGATATTAAGAAGAAATTAAGTTTAAGAGGGAAATGGGGGAAAGAATAATAGGATAGTTAATTTTTTTATGTAAAAACTGAAATTGAGGATGTGTACGGTTTGTAGCAAAATAGGTTAACAGATGAAAGAGGAAAGGATAATTTGGTTTAAGCTTAAAGAGAAATTGGTGATATTGTTTAGATACTAAGAAAAAAATAAGTTTAAGATGAAAAAATGGAAAGAGAATAAATTGGGTTGGAAATGGAAGGAGAAATGATGGGGAAAATGTTAATTTGTCAAATTGGTATTATGGATGTATAATGAACTATTTGAGATGTTAAAAAACAGATCTGTGTGAAACTTTGGAGGGCAACAATAAGCTAGAAATTTAGATGGAGCAGTCAGATCAGGAAATAGAATTGAAGAGCATAAAGAGCTTAATTGAAGAAGAATAGAAGAAAAAGGAACTAAAAATAAAAAAAATTAGATGGTTTCATTAGGGTAAAATAGATGAAAAGAGGAATCATGAAATGATAATTTGGTATAAATTTGAAGGGGCAATTAATGATATTGAATTATATAACAAGAAGAAAATAAGTTTAAGATGGAAAATATGAAAAGAAAATAACAGAGTTGAAATTGGAAATAGAATTATGATGTAAAATGGATTATGTACAAAAGAAGGTGTAAAAGGGGAAAACCTGGACAATGCTTTGTTCATGAATATGTTATTTGTATTTAAAAACAATAAAAACTTTATTTTAAAAGATGTATTCTTTATTTTTCCTGACAATTTTAATTTATATATTATGTAATGAAAGAATTAAAAAATAGCCATTTAAAGCATATTTTAAACACTGTCACAAATCAACTTTTTTCCTTAGGTAAATACAGAACTATTCTAATAGAAAATATTGACCTTCATTTAGTGGCTTGAGTTACCAATCCCACTTATGGTCACAAAATGAGGGCTAACAATATGTTAAGTTATTGCTGGGAGAAAGTGACAAGAAGGTGACAAGCAACAGGGAGAAAGCAGAACTATTTAACTAATTTTTTGCATCTGTCTTTACACAAAGGGATAAAATAGTCCAATCTATCAAAAACAGTACCACAAAAACCAAATTAGGAACACAAGTTGAAATAGGGATGAAAATGGTTCTTCTCTTTTTAAATTTTTTCCCCAGTAACATTTGCTGCCCCAAATCTGGGTAGGTTTTTGACCCTGAATTTATGCCTATCCTAATAGCATTACAAGGAACACACCTGGATCATACATTGCAAGCGGCCAATAGGTCCTCAAATGCAATTAAACACTTCTTTTACACAAGCTGAGGGCAATTAGTACCTGATGCATTAAAACTTTTTGAGGCCAAAATATTGGCACAAATTCTCTATGGGGCAAAAACAGGAATCCTTGCAAAGAGAGACTTGCTTAGAAACCATACAAACCAAATTTCTGCACCCATCTTAACTGCACCCAAAGGAACTCCAAATGCCCAGTTAAGAATTGAGACAGTCATGCCTCAAATTCAGGTAAGAGCCTGGAAGATGATGATCATTCATTGGTTTGAAATGCATTTCTTTCCAGAGAGACTGTTCCCACTAGTGTTAGTTGACAACTTCCCCTCTCCTTGGAAACAGGCAATAAATCACAAGCTGGGCTTTTATGGGCTCTCTTAATGTCCCTAGGCTTTGGCCAAGCAAAGCAAGTAGTAATCAATAGAATGAAGGACATGGAGTTCCAGAGTCCCTTTGGGGAGATGGGTGCGGGGTATAAATGTAATAAAATCATAAAAAATCAAAAATCAAGAACTAAATAGGTTGCCTCTCTGCAGTAGGGATAGAATCAAACAGGGTGTGTGAGAATCGGCAAGATATCTAAACGACCTGATCTTCCCAACACAAAGAATAGCTTTCTTCAGAGCCAGATTTAATATTCTCCCTTCAGTACTCCTCCAAGGAAGGTATAAGAGAACTCCAATAGCAGAACGGGTATGTATATGTCGTAAATGAGAAGTTGAAGATATCTCACATGTTTTATTGTACTGTGAGCTATACAGAGTTCATAGGTCTGCATATATTCTCCCCTTACTAGAGAGACAGACAATTTTTATGTAGGCTTTCTCCTCCAGGACTCAAACCTGTCTATCACACATACACTGGCAAAATTCTGGGTTGCTGCAATGTCTACAAGAAAAAAATTGATTACAGAATTATAGCTGTCATCTTGTACCAATTATTAGGAGATATCTCTAATAAATTTCTGGATCATTATATTTACGCTCATACCTATCAGCTTTTCACCCACATAAAACAGGAGTGATCTGAACAGATTGAGAGCATGTATGTTATTATCCACTTTTAATGTCAATACTTTTTAAATATATTGTAAAAGGTAATGTCTATTGCTGGTCTTTGACCATAATAAACAAACATACATACATACATACATACATACATACATACATACATACATACATACATACATACATACGCCTATCCTAACAGCATGACAAGGTACTGTTTTCAATTTCATCAAAAATAGGTTTTAGTATTTATGTCTAACTAAATATACTATATCACTGTTCATTAAGTCTTTCTAATCTGATTTCTTGATTTCACTACTTTTGATTAGATCAATTAATCTCAATGTTTCTAGGCTTGAAGAATTTGGCCAACCAATCTGTGTAGATCTACACCTGCACACACAAACATGTACACACAACCATTGTATAACCCCCAACCTACCTACCTACTATATTTCTCCCTCTCCCTCTCTATCCCTCTAACTACCTACCTACCTACTTACTTACCTATCTACCTACCAACCTACTTAACTACCTACTGCATTTCTCCCTCCCCCTCTCTATTCCTATAGCTGCCTACCTACCTACCTATCTTATGGACAGAGTATTTTATGTCATAAAGGATGACATAATACCTGTGACCCACTGCTCTCTCTGTATCCATCGACCTAGCTTTTTTACAATTTTTTACATTTCCGTTGCATGTACCTGGCACAGGTGTGACATCTACATAATCTATATATATCATTGGTGCTATATTTGGAAATTCATGTTTGATGAATATTTCCAGAAATCTTTGGAAACAGTTTGTCATTTGCTGAACACTCATAGAAATAGTAGTGCTGAGCTGCCATCTAGCGTACAGCAAAGCTACTTGCCTTTGTGTGGATGTTTCAAACAGCAGAAATGCCTTAAAAATATCCATACAAAGACTGCCTGAAAATATATTTTAAAATATATTTCCTTCAGCAAATATAACCTACTTTTCTGGTTTACATGTATCCTAAATATATGTAAACAAAGCCTATAATGCTGGTTCATGTTTGGCTTACCATGTATGTAAGGTGAATGATTCAATATGGTCTTAATGTTATATGCAACCTTGTCTTTGATTACTTGTCCAAAGTCAAAATCCTGATTTAATAATATTATATATAAACACAACCATCCTTTCTTCCTGCTGGAGCTATCTTCCAACTTTTCTTCATTGAAACCTTGTCAAGCTGTCATTTGTTTAGCTATTACATATTCTTTTTCATTGTTAGAAACTAGGCTTTTTAGTTGTTATTCCAACAAAGTATTGCAAAGCAAAACCTTTTTCAATACTGAATCATAATACTCATAGAATCTCTATTCTCTGCTTATGTGTTGTCTTTAAATACATAATATTCTCAATTTTTTTTTAAAAAGCCTACACAAGCTCTTCCTCCATAAATGCTCAATTCAACATAAGGTCCTTGAGATGAAAAGGCTAGAGTTATAAAAATGGTGGCAACTAAAGATTAGAATCCTTATATTTCTTTGTATATTAGGGCAAAATTCTTTTTAACTCCCTTTGTAACAAGTTTCTGCTCCATTTGAAAATGGATCCTGTTTCCATAAAAGTGGTTGGGTTTCAAAGTTCTTGAGTTGATTTCTTTCTGGTTTATTGATGTTATGTTGGGAACCTAGGGAAAATAGTTATTATTTATATGCTGTATCAAAATGAAATTGTGGTGTGTATTTCTTAATTTAATGGAAGTCTTTTCTCATCCCATCTGCTGGGTTCCAGGCCTTCAGTCACTTAAGCAGTTACCATACCTAAAATCAGAAGACAAGTAGCAGCAGATGCCAGAAGAACTAAGCAAGAGAATGATCCTCAGCATCCTCTAAACAGACATACTCCCCAAGTCCACAGACAGATATAGGCATAGTTTTGGAGGCTGAAAACCAAGGAAATCCAGTTGCCTCTTGAAAAAAGCACCTTTGGGATAACCATGAACTGGATAACTGAAGAATCCCCATAGACAAGAGACTCCGGTGCTCAGTGAACTGACAAAGCAGAGTTTCCCACCCAGTTGAAGCAATCCTTAGATCCATTTGCACCACTTATAGATACCAGTTGGTCTCATTCACCTCCCAAGATATCCTAAGGAAATCACTGTCTTGTTCTAAAGAGAGAGGAGAAGAAAAAAATACCTGATGCATGGAAAAAAGTTGAAGTGATTCTCATACACAAGAAAGGTGGCCAAGATTATTTTAAAAACTATCACCCAATAAGCCTTCTTTCAGTCTTCTACAAGATTTTTACCAAGACAATAGCAAAAAGAATTTTGAAAACATTAAATGATGCACAGCCAAAAAAGGGGGCAGGATTCAGAAATACAGCACAATGGATCACATCCAAGTTGTTCAGCAAGTCATTGAAAGGCACACCATGCTTCTGTGAATGACTTTCATTGACAACAAAAAGGCATTTGACTCAGTATTCCAGCAAGCAATAATTAAGCATTGCTCAACCAAGGAATAGACACTGCTTACATAAACCTATTGCAATCAATATATGAAAAAAAACACCAATGGCAACAATTTGCCTTAATGATCTTAAAGTGGAAATCGACATAGAATGAGGTATATGAAAAGGCGATACAATATCTCCTAACCTTTTCTCAGCTTGCCTTGAAGAAGTATTTTGCAAACCAGACTGGACAAAAGATAGAATAAAAATCAATGGGGCCTATTTAAATCACTTAAGATTTGCAGATGATATTGTTCTTTTCTCACAAGACCCAAAAGAGCTACGTACAACAGCAACAACCTCTAAACAAACATACTCCCCAAGCCCACAGACAGATATAGGCATAGTTTTGGAGGCTGAAAACCAAGAAAGTCCAGTTGCCTCTTGAAAAAAGCAAGAGCTGCATGAAATAGGAGAACCATTTGATTTAAAAATAAATGTGAAAAGGAGCCAGATCATGTTTAATAAATCATCAACAAAAGAATTTCTTTTATATCTAGAGAAGAACTAGACATGATAGACTACTACATATACATTGATTAACTGATCTCAATGGAAGTAATTGCAATAAAGGAAATTGAATAATGTGTTAAACGTGATTGACAGGCATTTGGCAGCTAGGGATAATTTTCAAGACCAACCTTCCCAAACTTTTTGATCAATGTGTGCTACCTACTCTAACGTCCCAGTGAAATATGAACACTAACTGTACAATCGATACAAAAACAATGAGTGGCACAAAGAACCATGAAATTATATGCTCTGCATTTTAAGACAAGACAGAATAATCTGCACATGGATTAAAGGACATATCACCAAAAGAATTGAAATGGAAGTGGGCTGGTCACATAGCAAGAAAAATTGATGGCAGGTGAACCAAGGTAGTCATACAATGAATCCCACTTGATAAACAGAATCCACAAAAGAGACCTAAAACAAGACAGATTGATGACATCAGCAAGTATTGTGGTCCCAATTGGTAGAAGTTGCAAATATGTGGAAGTGGTCTTCATCCTGCAGTGGAAAGACAATAACTAAAATTAACTAACAACATGTACATATACATGCTTACAAGCATGTAAAAAGATATATTTTGACCATTCTTTATGTAAATATACTACTCATCAATGTCACAATGTATTCCCATAATGTACATGCCAGGTCATTGAATAATATCACTCTTTCATTTACGACCAAATGTTTGTCAGACACTTCTTAAATTTTGGATAGGATTTTATTTTATTATTATATAAGCTGTACATCAAATTTTTGATTTAAAAAACCCCATTTATACCATCTTCTGATTGTTAATTCCCATGATATATCCACTAGGGGGCAGGTTGGCCTCATTTGCATTTTGATCAGTTAGTTAAAGCTGAAACTTAGTAGAAATGTTAGTGTGTATATAATATCAGATTGCTGGAGAGTGAGTACTTTAGAAAAAGTGTCAGATTGTCTCTAATGGAAAGGAACAACCATTCAACATATAATGAAGATATTTTAATGGAATCTAAGACTGTATTACTGTGCATTTTAAAGCCTAAGGAACTGCTTGGAATATTTCTTTCCCTTCAGTTCTAATAAATACCAACATATGAGATTTAATAAATGAGGCTATGCCCTAGTTAATTTGTTCCATTTTTTATGGAACCTGATTACAGTGAATATAGATTTCAAATCAACTGAGTACTCCAAAATTTGTAAAAGTCAAGTCCTGCAGGCAGTGAAAAATATATTTTGGCAGTACAAAATATGCTTGAAAAAACATTCCAAATGTACAAATGCTGCAGTTGCTTGTTGTAGCTTTTCTGATAAACATATATCAGTGGAACAGATAATATGGATTTGCAGAAGTTATAAGTTAAATAGGAGAAGGATATTTATTATGTTATCATATACTGGTTTAGACTTTGATAGCAAAAAGTAAAGTTTAGATCAGATCTGAAGAAACTTCTTGGATTAGTAGTGACATATTTTCAAGAAAGTTCAGTTTCCTTTTGTAACAGGACTTTTGGAAATTACAATTAATTAATTAATTAATATCCAGTATTTATTATTTTTACAAATAACTCAAGGTGACAAACATATCCAGCAAACATATCCTTCTTCCTCCTATTGATCCTACAACAACCCTGCATTGGGCTGAGAGAGTGTGACTGGCCCAAGATCACCCATTTGGCTTTAATGCCTAAGTTAGAACTAGAACTCATGATCTGCTGTCTAGCCTGAAGTCTTAAGCTTAGACAAGCTGACTCTCAATATATGAAATGAACATATATAACAATATATGAAAAATGTATATGTTGATAGTACTAAATTAATATCTATATTTTTGAAGGTAATACAAAGGATTTATTTTTTATTCATTCAGATAGTTTTCAATTTATGTGACTGTCCATTTCAATAAAGGGACTCTGCCTGCCAAAGAAATTACATAACTGGCATCTGAAAAAACAACAACCCAACAATCAGTTATACAATCACTTCATGGTCGACAATTTTACCTTCATGTCTGGCAGTTGAGAAGTATCTGATAAGATATAATCAATAATTTATAGGCAATAAGTGTGTTAGTGGTCAATCCAGCATGCTTCACAGCCATACACAGTAGCTCAGCAAAGAAAATGTTCTCTGGGGAACGAGTCTTTTCTGCAGGTAACAAAGGATGAATAGGGA
Organism: Tropidonophis doriae; assembly: GCA_026931265.2. Classification (NCBI taxonomy): domain Eukaryota; kingdom Metazoa; phylum Chordata; class Lepidosauria; order Squamata; family Natricidae; genus Tropidonophis; species Tropidonophis doriae. Next base: position 2,155 of record JAPKID020007231.1, on the reverse strand, counting down.
TATAGACAAATCTGCAATTATTTATACGTTCAGTGTTTTGTCTCTGAGAATAACAGAAACTTTAAGCCTTTTGCCCTATTGTTTATTAATTTAGGGCCATAAAACTAGGTTGAGTCCATGTTGATTGATATCTATCATCCTATCTACAGGTAAATTAGACAAGGAGATGATTATTTAAAAATAAATAAATACAGAAACATTAAAACCCACCCTAAGAAGCAATAGAAAAAAATACTATACAATTTTTGCACAAAAAGCTATATAAGTGCTTTTCCTGCCCGTGTCTCAGGGGCAGAAAAATAAGCTATCAATTTATTTCAGAAGCAGATTGTTCAGTTGAAATATTTTTCCACTCTTGATAAGGAGTTAACAAGATACTGGCATAGCCATTCATGTTGTTGTTTCAGGTAACCATATGGACAGATCTACATTGTTTCAAGAGAGCTAATACCTAGAAATTTTAAGCTGTGATTTCTATAAAATGGGAAAGGTTAGAGCTAATTATTTCTATAAAACAGGAAATGTTAGAACTGATTGTTTTATTATATCAACAGGGAGTCAGATTTGGTATAAGATAATTAAATGCTCAAGTGCTTCTTCTATGATTAATTAGTTTTAGTCAATAGTTCTGAAGTATAAAAAAACTATAGCAACCAAATGATGGATTGCTGTCACCTAAACTTTCTAAAAAACAAGAAATGACTCACCTAGTTTTGACTATTTTACTCCAAAACTAGTTACATTTTAAAAAAGCAAAAACAAACTTTGCATGTTTATATTGCAGACTCTCAATTGCTTGTTTCTATCAATCATTCTGGATATTCTACTCCTTAGGAAATAGTTGCTTTCATGGGTGCCCATAATATAACAGCATTAGCAGCAGTTTGGAAAGCTCAACATTAATTATTTGTGTTCTACATCAGAGAATGTGCTTTAATTACTATTTAAAATTGAGAATAAAGTTTACATATTTCAAACAGACAATACATGGAAAAAGATCAAACAATAAAATTGTTGGAAGCCCTCTGAAAGTATAACACAAAAATTACAAAAATAAAACACTGCCACTATATTTATTTACTAAAGCAGAATGTTTTCTGATCTTTGCCATCTTCCTTATTTCATTATGACCTTGTTTCACAACTGCTGTCAAAATTTAAAGTATTCCATGCTATGGCTGAATCTTTAAACAGAGTGAAACAAATATTCAATTAAATGTGTTGATATTTATACTATAAGAAACAGTTCAAAGATCACTACATTTTACCCTGTACTGGTTACAGTGTCATTATTGGTTTCTTGCCTGATAATTACTGAGTGACATTTGTGATTATGAAGGAAGTCCATTTGGCCATCCATAGCTTATAAAATCACCCCCACCGCTCCAGGCCTTGTTGTTTTTCTATTGGTAGGTCAATTTGGTGATAACTTGCTTTAATAATATTCTGAAATACTGTTTAGGAAAAGACATTGATCAACTAGAGAGTAAGTTGTAAAAAGCCTGGGGTGGGGGAATCTTATGAGGAATTGTTGGGTTTATTTAGCCTTGAGTAATGAAAGACATATCAGCAGTCTAGAAGTAGCTAAGGATTGTTGTGTAAAACAATCAGGTTGCTCAGAGTTGTTCCATAAAGTAAGAGATAATGAATTCCAATTATAGGAAAGAAAACATTGTTTGGACTTCAGGAAACATGTTGCATTGATCATTGCAATTATTCTTCAACAACAGAGATAGACTGCTAGAAAGAAAGGAGTTGCTGCATGTGCTTAATCATTATATTCTCTGATTTTCTGCAATGTATCTTTATTTCAAGTTTCAGCGGCTCTATTTTTAAACATGGCAGTGTCCAGAATATAATGAATAGTGTTGAATAGGCTTTTATTTCTTCCTAGTTACTCTGAACATATTAGTTTCAATCACTCCCTTTATCTTAATAAAGAAGGTTACCCAATAGATAGACAGTTTCATTTCTCAAATTGTTGCTAGTTGCAAAACGTTGGCCTACTTCTGTCTACTTTGGGCCTAGTTCTGCTAGAATCTTCTCAATATTTTCTATATTTCAGACTAGCCATTCCCGGCCACGCTGTGGCCCAGTCTGGTTAAATGGCCAACCAATCTGTGTGTAGATCTATACCTGCACACACAAACATGTAC
>JAPKID020007230.1:0-10349 GCA_026931265.2 Tropidonophis doriae | reverse complement strand
CCGACACAGGTTTTCTCAAACAAAGAAAGGTTTATTTACAGAGGAAATATAAGATAGAACTATTTACAGGCAAATGCCATGAGGTGTTTTTGACAGCTCTTTATATAGTGCATTTAAGCGGGAAAAGTCTAGACAGCCTAGACACAATGTTTCAGCCAGCCGCATCTTAGCCAATCAGGCGCGGCTGGCAGTTTCAACAGGTGGTGAGTTGTCAGGGAAAGTTCAACCGGTCGTAAGTCGCAACCGGTCATAAGTCCGAGGACTCAACACAGACAATGTACAAAATTGCCCAAAAAGCTGTACAAAAAGCTCCCAAAATCCCAACAGATGGCACTCTTTAGTCAAAGGAGCCCAGAGCATGCCAATTTTGCCTGGACAGATATTTTAGGAGGCCAAAATCCCTTCAAGCCCTATTCTGTGTAGGGCATTATGGACAGGGACCAACATCTTGAATTGCATGTAAAACTGGAAACCACTGCAGCTCATGAAGAAGATAAATTATATGGGTGCTTGTTCATCACCATTGTATCACTGCATTCTGAACCAGTTAAAACTTCTGGGGTGATCTTCAAGGGAAGCCTCACATAGAATGTCAGGTGACCCGAGTTTGAGTGACTGTTGGAAGAGCCCCTGAACTTTGAAATAGTGCAACCGGTACACTGGTTGAAACTCTGCAAAGGCCTCCCTGGCTACAGCTGCCACATATTCAGCAAGCATGAATAGTGAATCCAGGAAGACCTTCCCTCCCCAATCTGTTTGTAATAGTGTTAGTTTTTTTCAGTAATACATTTTATTTCAGATTTTTTGGTTGCTCCTTAATTAAATACAATAATGAAATATATAATAATCGTAACATTAGCATAGGCAAAAATACTCCAGTGTTCTTATTTCATATTTTGTATAAATCAATGTTATTGGAATGCATTTAAAATTTAAAATTTCAAATTCAAATTTATTAGATTTATACCCCGCTCCCATCTCCCCGAAGGGACTCGGGGCGGCGTACAGGGAAAAATATAAAACACAAATACATTAAACATACCCTTTAAAAATTCAATTAAATAATGACAACCCCTGTACTAAAACCCTTAATTAAAAAAAATCCCCAATTAAAATTTAAAAACTAAGGGACTGGGGCGAGGTGAAATCAGGCCAGGCATTTAATGAACATTTAATGAAATAGCATTTATAACTCAATATGTACAAAGCAATGCCTCTTAATATCAGTCCTGTACTGCACTTAGTATTTTTATATACAACAACATAATGAAAATAGAAATGTACAGCCTAATGTCTAATTTTCAAAAGAAACATGACCTAACTGTTCTATTTCAAATGAAAGACAAGTGCATATTGTTTTTCAAGGTTCTTACAATTCATATGCTGCTGCATCAGAAACATAAGTTCTTGAACCATAGTATAAAACAATTGAACATTTGTGCTAATTTAGGTTTGTACCAGCTCAACTGTTTATCAAGCTAATGGAAATTGCTTTGACCTTGTGGCATTTTCTCCATTTCAGCGCATCTTCTTTTAATACTAGTTCTTAGGCTGAAAGAAGTAGTCATTCATATGAAGTATAAATCTTTATAGGTAGCAAGTTGGATGCTGTAGTTTGTGGAACAGACTTGATAATACTTTTAAACATTTATCCAAATTCAATTCATGCAAGATAACCCCAATCATCTTTATCACTAGTAAACAGGAAATCTTCCAGTTGTGTTACATGTTGAACTCTGGAAAAAATAATAGCTTCCAAAGTATGTATTTGATAAGGACAAGAAAGGAAAGGAAAGGAAAATTAAGAAAAAAAGAAAAAACAGTGAAACATACCATGTTTTCCCAAAAACAAGACAGGATCTTACTTTCCTTTGACCACCGAAATAAGTGCTTGGCCATATTTTTGGGGAGATCTTATTATTTTTGAGGTGCAGGAGGTGGCAAGCATGGTCACCTTATGGCTGCTGCGGTGTTGCAATATTTTCAGGGAGGGCTTATTTTCAGGGAAACAGGAAGTCTCATTATATATAAGAAATAATTCAACTTAATCTTGAAATATATAATCAAACCCTGACAACATACAATCAGTCATTACATTTATAAGAAAGTCAGTTCATAAAGAGAAAATAAACACATATCAGCAATGCAGTATATTAAATCTAGGTTTCTAACATTGAAAAGTAATTCTTTTTTTATTGCTGTCTTTGCTGGATAAATCACAATTCTTCATACAGTTATTAATACTGTGCATTTATATATTGCTTAGAACCTACTATGACTGAAATGGTTCATCAATCATAAAATAATAAATTCCACATTTTACACATAATTCAAAATACATTAGATCTTTATATTGTATTAACAAGCTATCGATATGTTGATAATCAATATCAAAATGTTGTACAGCTAACATTAGAACCATCCTTAAAAAGCAAAACAAAAAATGTTATTCCTGTATCAACTGGGGAAGTTCGGACTGTCCCAAGAACTGTTAGTACAGTTTTACAGAGTAATTGTTGACTCTATCATTTGAACTTCTATAACTGTTTAGTTTGGTATAGCAACCAAACAGGACAGGTACAGACTCCAATGGATAATTAAGACTGCAGAAAGAACAATTGCAACTTTCCATAGAAAACCTTCCATTGAAACTCTGTTCTGTTGCATGGATCAGAAGGAGGGCTGAGAAGATATCTACAGACCCCTCACATCTTCGACATAAACTGTTGCAACTCCTTCCTTCAGGATGCCGCTGTAGGGCATTGCATGCCAAAAATAGTAGACATGGGGATGGTTTTTCCTCTTGTGCCATTACACAATTCTCATAGTACTGTCTATTTATCCATGTTGTATGGCTGTAGTATTATTATCAGTGGTAGGATTCTACCAGTTCACACCACTTCAGGAGAACCGGTTGTTAAGTTTCTAAGCAGTTTGGTGAACTGGTTGTTGGAAGAAATCCTTAGGGCAGAGAACCAGTTTTTAATTATTTGAATCCCACCACTGATTATTATTATCCTTCTTATATTCTTTACTGCCATCTTTATTTGTATAATGATGATGACTGTCTTACGTTGCATGTACACTGAGAACTTCTGCACTGGAGACAAATTCCTTGTGCGTCTAATCACACTTGACCACATAAAGTATTCTGTTCTGTTCTATTCTGTTCTGTTTTATTATATTCTATTTCTATTCCATTCTAATATTAAGCCAAAACAAAACCTCTTTGAAGAAACATTTGGCCTAATTTTAGGACTTTTTCATCCTCTGCTAGTTGAAAAATCATGCCTGAAGGAGGATTCTGGAGAGCTGGAAAGTTAGTACGTTACTTTCTGCTACTTTGAGTGATGGTAGCATCCATCTGAATTTGGTTGATTCAGCAGCTAAAGTAAATTGCCTAAAATGGAAAGGTAAATACTATCTCAAAGGGCATGTTAAAAATATCCCAGGAAGAAACAATGTCACATACAAATGATTCCTTAACCTCCTTAGCCCCCACCATCGTTCTTGGATGAAATCCTTAATCTTGAACCTTGATGGAGGAAAAAGGATGCCAAAATAATACAATAATACAATAATACAATAGCAGAGTTGGAAGGGACCTTGGAGGTCATCTAGTCCAACTCCCTGCTCAGGCAGGCAATCCTATACCATTTCAGACAAATGGCTAGATAAGATAGGCTTCTCTTCCTTATCCTTCATAAAATCCAGTACTGTAACATTACTGAAAAAGAGGTATGCTTAATTGTGGGTCAGACTTTATATAAGCTGGTCAAAGACCTCCATGTTATATAATATCATGAATGCAGACTTACCTGGAAGGGGACTGTATCTTTGCTAGCTTTGAAGGGGTTCTCCTGCCATTATTTCTTTGAATTCCTTGACAAACGAAAAGGCGTTAGGTTTTTCTTTCTTTTTCTTGTTTTAATGTATTTTTATTATATATATATATATATATATTAATTTCCCTCTTGTATAATACTTTATTGTTGTTTTGGATTCCTGTACATTTAGGCATTTGTGTCTTTCTTATTCTGTCTTGGAACAAAGCCTTAAGTACTCATATTGGTGGGGTCATTGCTTCCAAATCTAAAAGAACTTTAGAACTTGTGACCCAGTTAGGATCTGAGTAATATATCATAGCAAAATATAAGTAAGTAAATCAATCTACCATCCCTCCCACTCCCTAGATAGACCAGCTGCAGTTTTCACCATCCATTGCTCTTGAATTAAAGAACTGAATAGTAGCATTGTATATTTCCATTTTTACCAACGATGGAACCAAAGGCTAGTGGCAATTTCTGCCATCTGCTTCAAAACAGTGTTATGTTCTCCAAAATCTTAAACTATACAGACATTTTAAAGGCAATTTATGTGCTGTCCTGTTTACCATATTCATGAGTCTAATTTGCTGTTATGCTTTTTTACTATTTTAGTATATAGCTTTTGTGACACATTTTGCCTCTCATCAAATGTGTTTATGTACTATGCTGATATCACATTAGAACAAACTATTTTTTTTTAAATCATCCAGAATTGCATTATTGGTGAGATGAGTGATAGAAGGAATTAGAGGGAGGGAGGAAAGAAGGAAGCAAGAGAGGGAGGGAGGGAGGAATGGGGAATGCTTGAAGAAGGGAAAGAATGAATGAAGGAAAAAGAGAATACAAAATTCAAAATTATTCTTAAATAATAAAAATTAATAAATAATTAAAATGTTAGGTTTCATTTAATTCATCCCAGAAAGTGGCAGTTTGATGTAAAACCTTTTAAAAAACTTGCCTTTAATTGCTCCAGTGGTCATTGGCAATTAGGCAATTTAGCCAAGAAATATTACAAATAGTAAAATGATTATTTTAAATGCCAGTGACCATAGAAGCCTGAACAACATACGGCTTGTTTCTCAGGTACTTGCCTACATACAAGCATAATGTGTATTTTAGACTATATCAAGAGGCACTCAGGCATCTACTCCTAAACATGGATTTCAAAAGAGCTAAAGCCATCTGTTCAAGCATATGTTTTAAGGAGCTGCCACATTTAGTCCTGCTTTTTCCTTGCAATGGTTAACAATGTCATGTTCAATTAACTTTTGTTATATAAATGAACATGTTTGGAACTGACTTTAGATATAATGGCACTGAAGATTCAGTATAAGTGCCCTCACTAAAATTTCCAAAAAGACATTCAGTTATAATGATTAACAAATAGCACTAATTTTTTTCAGAAACAATAAATGTATCTCTAATAAATATTTTTTTTTTAAAAAAAATGGAGACAGCCTATATATTTGGTGAGACCAATGGAATCTGTACTGAAGACAATCCAAACATTTTATGAAATGTGATTGCTCCTAATTCACTTTGCATCGTGCCGACTCTTGTAAATGATTCATCACTGATTTTTCATTTATAGGCAATTTTCAACTGTTAGTCAAATCATCATTATTAGCATCATCGTTATCATCACCATCACCATCATCATGCAAGGTTGCCGTTCTATAGCTGAGAAAACTTAGTGAGCTTTGGTTCTTAGTAGAAATGCAAAGGCTTCCTTCATAGGTAACTTAGTGCTGGCAAACATGGCGAACTGTTCATTGAAAAACATATGTTTTTTCTTAATTTTCTACATTCAAAATTTAATTTTGCAGTAGCCTGACTAAGAAAGCAAAGGAAAAAAATAGGAATTAAAAATGCTAATTAAAAATATAACTCCTGATTATTAAAATTATAAGGTTGATGCTTACAAATATTAGAAATTGATGACTTAATTTTATCAAGCTAACTGGGATTAAGAAAAAAGACAGTTTGATGTATGGCCTTTTGAGAATTGGTCAGCAACCCAAGATTAAAATCTCTAAATGCAAGCCACAGTCTGGAAATCATTATGGCAAAAAGAAGTTTGTGTGTATGTTGTGTGTGTGTGTGTGTGTGTGTGTGTGTGTGTACACACACATACAAACTCAATACTTGTTTATTTTAGCTTTTAATGCCTTATACAGATTAATCATATGTTAAAAAATTATGCTTGAAATCAAAGACTTGGAAGACTATAGGGATTCCTTTCTACAGATTGAATTATAGTGGATTTTTTAAGAACTGAAGAAGACCAGTTTTCATTTTATGGGTGAGGGTTTTTTGGGTTAATTCATTTCATGGACACACTATATTTTCTTTTTGTCTGTTAGCAAGAATACAGACAGTGTTTTCTCAGTGAATTAGGCAACTCCGGAGCTCTAAGTTTTATGTTTTTCAATATTGCATGGTTATATTTTAATATTTAAAACCAAAATGTTTTTGTAATCATTAATAAGAGCTCAGGAATTTATCTCTGGTGCAATTGGTCTATCACCCAAAAAAGAACTCGAATCTCTAGGCTTCATGTTGCAGGGTCTGGAGAATGTATGATATAAATTATTTCACACACAAACCATTTTTACTACTCCCAGAAAGGCAGTAAAGATTGTGGCATTCCCATTTACTGTCACTGGAACTAGGGAAGAATGTCAGGTGAGATGCTCCCTGGAAGATAAGTGGTAACACCAATAAATATTAAATGTCTGGGGGAGTAACTCGGATGCCTGCTGGTAAGGTAGGGCTGGCTGGCTAGGGGAACACTGCTGGTCAATGGGTAAACACCATTCCTTGTGTGTGCCTTATGATCTCTTATTCCCTTTGCTGTTTCTTCACCAGCAATTGGCAAGCAATTCCATGGGTCAACTGAATAGGAGAAGGATTACAGTTAATCCTCAACTCACCATTACAATTGAGTCCAAAACTTCTGTTGCTAAGCATGATAGTTTGTTAAGTGAGTTTTTCCCGATTTTACAATTCTTGCCACAGTTGTTAAGTAAACCATTTCAGTTGTTAAATTAGTAATTATTATTAATGATTATTAAGTGAATCTGGCTTTCCTATTGACTTTGCTTGTCAGAAGATCACATGATCCCAAGACACTGCAATTTTCATGAGATGCCAAGCATCAGAATTTTGATCATGTGACCATAGGGATGTTACAATGGTCATAAGTGTGAAAATCAGTCATAAGTCATTTGCTTCAGTGCCACTGTAACTTCAAATGTTCAGTTAATGAACTGTTGTTAGTTAAGGACTAAGGTTTCCTTTGAGAAATTTCAATGGGGAACTCAGCAGGAAGTCATTCTCTGCTTAGTTAAGGAAATATTTGTGAAATGACTCAATGGGTGATAGGGTGCCTAGGTTTTAGTTAAAGAGAAATTCAGATGAATATTTGAACATTTATTTCCCCACACATATTCTGTAGCAGGAAGAAATATCTATATAAAAATAAATAAATAAATAAATAAATAAATACCCAGATAATGCCAGATTATCAACCAGTATTTTATATTTTACTACCGAAATTTTGGTGGGAAAGAAGTAGAACTTCCATTACAAAACACCAGCGTTTTCCAAACTTTTTGAAAAATCTACTTTGAAGTCATTTCGATATGGGAGATTGAAGAAATCTGGGTAGGAATATGTTGGGCATGGAAAATAACTTATTGTAAGAAAAGGTCTTTCTTGCAAGATTGAGAAGCGTTTTATTGGGGAGAATCCTCTATTGGTCAAGCTATATTAAAAACTTTCAAGCTGTCTCTAAATTCTTAGTTAACATCCCAAATGTAAGAAAACTCAGCTTCACAGTTCTTGTTGATTTATAATCTCTTATTTTATTTCATTTTATTTAGCCTCTGCACTGTGTTTTAACCTTGATCTATTGCAGTCAAGCTTTAGGATATGCTTTGGAAATAAAACAACCTTAATTGGCTTGGTGGATGGCCCATGCTGAGAAAGGAGTGAGAATATATTCTTGTTAGTTCTGCTGAACCTTGTACCACTTTATACCATTAACCATGATGTTTATCTGACAAGACAATAGAATTAGGTTTTAGATATTATATTTTTAGAAAGTAATGGTGATAAATGCACATTCTACTATTTAGTCATTAGCCTACAGGATTCTGCAAGGTTCTTTTCTGAACTCTATGCAATTGACATTTCCATGAAACTTAATAAAAAGGATAATTCAGAGTTTTGAAACTTGATATTATTGATTAGCAAAAAAATAACTCCTCTGTAGTTATCTGATATTCTCTGTAGTATTTCTATTTGAAATGCAAACTGTTCAGAATTACAAAAAATTCTCCCTTACCAACTGCCTCTATCAGCAACCCTTTTAAATTACGAGAGTGCTGAAAAAGTTTATTTATAAGTAATCTTTGAATTTATAACAATTGCAACATCCTGAAGTTCTGGAATCACCATTTGAGACCTTCACAGCTTGTTTCTCACAAATAAAAGAATGGGGAAGACAACAGTAAGTCAGAAGTTTAGGTCATTTGACATTACATTTAACAGTGGCCAATTAAAAATGACACAAAACCAATGTAAGTCAGGCTTGGTCATGTGATAGTTATTTTAATAAAAAAACCATTAATCATACATAATTAAGCATTATTTAAAGATGGAACTGCAATTATGATAATTAAGTGAGCAGTCCTAGGATGGATGGATGGATAGAGATAGACAGACAGACAGACAGACAGACAGACAGCTAGATAGATAGATGATAGATAGATAGATAGATAGATAGATAGATAGATAGATAGATAGATAGATAGATAGATGCAGAGACATATATTTGGCTCTTTTCCTTGACTTGTTTTAGACTTTTCCAACAGAAATTCGGCCCCTGACTATGAAGAGCAAGAAAAGGACTGTTTCAAAGCAAACTGGAATAATGCCTTCTGCTTCTGGCATCAATCAGACTAAACTAGACAACTTCCTTAAGTAAATCTGGATCTCCGCAGATTAAGCACAGAAGCTGGATCATCTTCTACATTAGGTAGATGATGTAGATGATAACCATCTACATTAGGTAGATGTTGTCAGTAAAAGTGCACAGTGAAGACTGCTGGTCTCCCTATTGTTCTTTGGTCATCAGATGATTTATTATGCTGATATATTATTTATTATGTTGCCAATCGTTGGGACAGGACAGGATGGAATTGAAGTTTCAATTCTAAAATCCTTTAGCCAGTTTTTCTAGGTTACTGCTCTAATTCTTATAAATTATGGTTTGGCAGTATTAATTTATACTTAAAGACACCAATAGCTCTGCTTGCAAATGAATTATCCGCATCTTCATACTTTATATTAGAAGAGAGTTCTCTCTGCAGCTGTCAAGCTGTGTTAGTGTCTTGAATGATGAAGAAAGATATAGTCAAGAAAAGAACTTCATTTAAAGCTTTTGCCTACAGATATGTAGGATTGGGGAAAGAGCAATAGGCTTAGAGGGTTTTTTTTTTCCTGATCCATATTTCTGTTTCACTGCCTATACTCCAACACATAATCCAGTGTGCTTCATAGTCTTAATTCCTATTTTCGAAAGGGCTTTGGAGCGTGAATGTAGCATCTGTTTAAATAATTTACAGCAGCTGTGACTATTTCCAGGGCCTGTTCAGTTGCACAATCCAAGGAAAAGTGGAACTGCTTTAAGGTGTTGCAAATGGAGCTACATGTGCATTCCAGGGCTCTCTGAAGCACATTTGGAGATCAAATTCAAAGTGCTTCACTCTCCTGTTAGGAACTATACAAAATATACAGGGATGTGTTTGGAGATATTTGTTTTCACTATTTTTTTGTTTTTGTTTCCTTATGAAACTGACTGTAAAAGATTTACCACATTTATCACAATAGATTTTTTTGCCTTTATTCAGTGTAAAGAACAGAATAATTCCAGGGTAAATTTGAACAAGAACATTCAGATGTATTTTGCTCAGTATAAGAAAGGACTAGATTCTTTGTAATTAATGTTGCCTAATGCTTTAAAATTTGGAGCAAATCCCTTGGAATCTATAAACTTTTTTTTCCAGATGAAGAGATATTGCTGGTCGGAGGCAAATGTTCAGTTTTCTTTGATGCTGTATTGGCAGGAGGCGTCTTTTAACTAAAAGTGAATTCAAACTTTTGATTCTAGGAGGAAAAAAATGTCTACGTTAGCCCAAAATTAAATCATATGCCAAACTATGGCACTGATGTATCTGGCCCTTCAATACATTAATGAACAGTACTCTTGTTTGAAACTTCTAATTAAGCATATGACCATATTGAATAAATGTTGGTTGTGTTCTCGCCTAAATTGGGGTTGGTTGATGTGTGATTTAGCATTCTTTGTGTGACAGCCAGTTAATACACCAAAGGTTATCTAGTGATCTTTATAGGTTTTTTTATAATAAATTTTATTTAAAAACATATAAAATACACTCACACAAAACTTAGACATACACTACATTTACACCATACAATACGAACAGGAACTTCCTG
>JAPKID020007229.1:0-10350 GCA_026931265.2 Tropidonophis doriae | reverse complement strand
CTTAGCCAATCAGGCGCGGCTGGCATTTTCAGCAGGTGGTGAGTTTAGAAAAAGTTCAACCGGTCGTAAGTCGCGACCGGTCGTAAGTCTGAGGACTCAACACAGGGAGCCTCCCATGTGCTGCAGAGGGCGGTAGCCTCTGCCCGCACCTCTGCACTAGCCAGTGTCTCCTGAAGCCACCGCCATTGCAGCTGCGATGGGCATGGGAGTAGCCCAGCAAGCTGGGCACCTAAAAAGGGCCTGGAGCAGCCTATGTGTGCAGGGCGTTTGGCTCCCTACAGCTGTGTTCGAGCTGGAGGAGGCGGTCGTTGTGAAGCCTCAGGGCTCCCAGAGTGGCCCATGTGCACAGGGCACTCAGCTGACTCCGGCAGCATCTCGAAGCATATCCGCAACAGACCGCCTCCTCCAGCTTGGGCGCCCTGCACACAAAGGCCATTCTAAGAGACCTGATCCTTTGCAACCACTGCCTCCTCCAGCTTGGGCACTGCTGGAGCAAGCCCAGCACCCTGCACACATGGGTCACTCCAGGAACCCCAAGACCGCCTGTATGTCCATTTCCTTCCTCCCCAGGCTCTGTCTCTCATGCAGATTGGGCAAACAGAGAGAGAGAGCCCAGGGGCCAGCCTATCAGCCACAGCTGCCACAGAACCATCTGGGAGACAGCAAAGAGCCCTTCCCCCCCCTTGTCAAAAATTTCCACCACCGTTTCGGTGTGTGTCATGTGACTGAGTGGGCATGAGTGATGTCAAGTTGGCCATGCCCATTCAGTCACATGCCCTCCACCTAGCCACCTAACCGGTATTAAAAAGTTTAAAACCCACCCCTGTAACTTGCTCCAAAGCTCCTAGCAGTTCTAAACTAGGCAAATAAATTGTTTGTGTGATAACATCATGACATGCATGATGTCACTTGATTTCCTTCTCGTCTTAAAACAGGAGTGTTGAACTGGCAGCCTGAGGGCTAGATGCATCACCCTCAGGCCACACCCACCCCAGCTCTGCAAAGAGAAAAAAAATGTTTTTTTGAAAACCATGTCTTAAAACATTTAAATATTAAAACCTTGGATACTGAAAGTTAACCCCAAAAAGTGGGTAAAATAGGAAGTGATACGATGTGGAAGTGAGAACGACTTTGTCAGATCAGAAAGGGTAGACATATTCTGTTTCCCCTCAATTAAATAGTGTCGTCTTATGGAAAGGATATTTTCTCTGTCACAATATTTTCCCTATAGGAAAAAAAAAACCAGACCCCTTGAGATTAGGATGATCCCACTCGCGTTGGCTTTTCATGGAACAGTGGAGACCTGGTTCCTCCCCCATGGACTGGAACAGCGCATCGGTAGGGCCAGCTTCTGTACAGTTAGTTTTCGACTTGCGACCAAAATTGAGCCCAAAGTTACTATTGTTAAGTGAGTTTTACTTCATTTTTGGCCTTTCCTGCTATAGTTGTTAAGCAATTAAGTTATGTTAGTTACCCAGTTGTTAAGTGAATCTGGCTTCCCTGTTGACTTTGTTAGTCAGAGATCTCAAAAGGGGATCACATGATCCCACCACACTGCAACTGTGATAAATGCATGCCAGTTGCCAAATTTTGATCGTGGGATCACGGGGTTGCTGCAACGGTCGTTAATTGTGGGAAATGGTTATAAGTCACTTTTTTTAGTACCGTTGTAACTTTCAACCATTACTGAATGAACTGTTGTAAGTTGAGGATTAGCTATATTTTGAGGTCAATTATTGTCACACATGTATTTTGCTGGTTTTTTCTAACCTAGTTTTTTTTAATTTTCATTTTAATGATTGTGACTTACAGTTGGTATGTGAGTTGATGGCCAGATGGAATGAATGAATGCAGATCCAAAATGCTAGGAATTCTTTGAAGTTTGGCAGTCAGATAAATCAGGCACCAATGGGAACACAGAGATAAACCACATTTATACATCATACACAGGAGACGCACAAAAACCTAGGAAGAAAACAAAAAGAATACATCCCCTCCAGCAGTGCATAATCAGATAAGCAAGGATCAATATCAGGCAATCATATATAAAACAGGAACCATCAAGCAGGAAACCACACCTTTACCACTCCTGGCAAACATAAACAGGTAGTAAATGCCATCCTCATTTGCAGTGATGATGTTACCTACTTGGGTAATAAAATATCTTCAAGCAAGCAAGCAAACACCCAAACTCAAAAAGCACCAAGAACTCCAGAGATGTATCTCTTTCACCAGGTTTTAATTTTTAAGATGATTTTGCATTTATTTCATTGTAGATTTAATATTTACTTTATTTACCTTTTGTTAGTTCCTTCAACAAAACAGAACAAGAAGAAATAGGCCAAATAAATACATTTTGATTCTACTAATTGTTGTGTATAACTTCACAAAGCTGATCCTGACACGAGATGAGAAAACAACAAAAGAATGTTACAGAAGATTAAATAAGATTTGATTTAATCAACTCAGTCCAATATTTAGTTTTCTAATAAACATTAAAACTCAATCAAAATTACATTAGATGCTGGGATTAATTGTAGCAACAACTGCTCCTAAGGATATCTTTATTTAGAGCAGGCTGAAATAGAAGGATAGCTGTGGTTTTAATGCACCTTTCTTGTTTTAGAAGTTTACATGCTGAGTTTTTTCACTTAAGTTTGTAATAAACAGGGGAAACACAACTCTGTTAGCTGATTAATTCTGTATTGTTCCAGGTATTATTTCCAATGTGAAGTATAATGAATGAGATCATGAGATCCAGTTTCTCATTCCTTTCTTTTACTGTTCAGTTGCCCAAATCCATCCAAAAGCATTTCCCCTCCAGGCCAAATGTCATAAGTAGCTTGCAAAATATTGGTGATTCTGTACTTTCCCTCCAACTGTTCAGCTGGTAATAATGATGGGAGATGGGATTAAGCATTGCTAGGCCCCTCAACACGGAAAGGAGAGCCCAGCCAACAGTGGTCTCTAAGAAACAAAATGCATTTTCATCTCTACAATGTGAATTGGTCATGTCATCATGTTGGCATTCTTTAATTTAGACCATCCCTCCAACTGTTTGTGCACAGCTAACAATAACACTGTCACTTGCTTGCAATGCGTTCAGGCAGCTGTGAACTTTGAAGGATCACATAACAATGAGCTAAGAAGAACTTTGGGTCCATCGAAAAATACTTGATAGCCCTCCCAGTGGTTATTTAATATTTTTAATATATGAAGTATTTGATGGATAATCTCAGGTCGATCCCTGATATCCTTTGATCTCTCCTTTGTTTTGCATTACTCTGTGTTACTATAGAATTACCGAAGGCTTAATAGTTGGCAGCGTCATGTCTTTGCTTTTAGGCTTAGTAGGAGTGCTGCTGCAGCTCATGTTAGCAGCTATTCTGTCTTCTGCATAGGGTTCCCTCTTGGAAAATCTCTGTTGTCTCCTGTAAAAAGAAATAAAAAATCAACGAATAAACTTCTCTGTGGCCATACATTTTATGGTTATAAAATATAATTCAAGTATCCGTTTGTTTTGTTAGCTGAATTCCAATACATCCCATTCCTTTTCCTGTGGTGTAACACTAATCTTTAATAGTTGTTGGTGAAACTATTATTACGGTATTCCTCAAATTATAAGGTGGCCTGGCCTTCTAGATGGCAATTATAGGAATTGTAGATCTGTAACATACATACCTGCTGAACAAGAAGGAGGAGGCTATACTACTGGTGGCAGCTAGGAATAATCAGATGGACACGGAACTCGAGAGATGGAGAGATTGAGTTCAGTCTTCCCTCACTTACAATTCTCAGATATATTTAACATCCATTTTGCTTACAAAAATGTCAAAATTAAAACTTGTCTATTTCCCAATGGGTAGAGAAAGGATGAATGATCAACAGCTCTTACGCAACAAATATTGTTTACATTTCAATTAATCTATCTGAAACTGCTCGTCCGGGTGCGCTTTTAACAGCTCCTTGAAATGTATGTGGTCCCTGACAATCGCACTTAATTTTAACTAATAGATCAGAAGCTGAAAAATATTAAACGATGAATTGATTATGTGCTACTAAGTTATTTTCAGCTCCTAGCTACCATATAGATTTTCCCATCTCTCCAATTTATCCCTAATTTTTTTCCCCCAAGTTTTAAAGCCATGGCACTATTCATATTAACTTTATTTAAACTTAAACTCAGATTGGAAACTCAAAATTACTTTTTCTACGTTCACTCCCACTTTATACAAGTAATGGATATGCAGATCTATGACATACCACTCAAAGGTGGCAACCTTTAGCCTAAAACTTGCACATGGCTTCACCCACAATTGAGTCCCAATTTCTTTGGATGCTTGACCGTTTTCTCTGCAGTGAGAGTTGTTTGATTAGCTTTACATAAGTCATTTCCCCAAAGCTTCAACTTTTCAGAACAATCAATATTGACCTCCACAATAAAAATGAACAGACTTCAAACCAGATACGTTTTAACTTTTATTGGAGCCTCAAGTTCAAACAGTCTCCAGTTAGATCTAAAGACAAGAATGCTATTGAGCAAAGTTTATTTACATTCCAAAACAACACCAAGTTCATAATCTTTCACATTCAAATCCACTCTTCCCTCTACTAAGCTTTAATCATTTCAGCTTAATTTAAGTTGGAAAAATCCTTTTTGCTGTTGCTATTGCCAATCTATTGCTGCTACTATCGCTTAAATGGATTGGAGTAGTATTGTATGCGAGCAGCACATTTTACATTATTGTCATAAAGGTAAAGATAAAGATTCCCCTTGCACATATGTGCTAGTGGTTCCCGACTCTTGAATCTCCATTTCAAAGCCGAAGAGCCAGTGCTGTCTGAAGACGTCTGCGTGGTCACGTGGCCGGCATGATTAAACGCTGAAGGTACATGGAACACTGTTACCTTCCCACCAAAGGTGGTTCCTATTTTTCTACTTGCATTTTTTGTGTGCTTTCGAACTGCTAGGTTGGCAGAAGCTGGGACAAGTAACGGGAGCTACTCCATTACACAGCACTAGGGATTCGAACCACTGAACTGCTGACCTTTCTGATTAACAAACTCAGCATCTTAGCCACTGAGCCACTGCGTCCCTCTTATTATTGTCATAAAATTGCTTAAATAATAAATAAAGCATTTAGGATGTTAACAGTGGGTTGTACTAATTGTGTTATATTTTTACATATAACTACTGATTGCACTCAAGAATAATCTCACCATTCAAAAGTTAACACTTTTCAAATATAAATTGGTTAATTGGAATTTTAAGGGGTACAGTTGTTAGGGTTTTAACGGGTTTTAATGTTGATATTTTAGCACAGGAGTAATTTAATTTGGTTTTAATACTCTGTATATTGTTGTATTTATTTGATTTTTAATTTCCTGTGCACCGCCCCGAGTCCCCATGGGGGAGAGGGGGGGGGATCTATAAATTTAATAAAATAAAAAAATAAATAATAAACTCCCTGTCCAAGCAGGAATCCCATAGTCCCAAATATCATACATACTGTACATAATTGGGTAGTATGGAATCAAAGACACCATCCATGTATAAGTAGACGCCAGGTTTTGCTGAAGTACCTCTCCAATACAACCTCCCTAAGGTATAGAATAATCATACAGTACTCCAAGAAAGTGAATGGCATTATACCCGTTGCAGTATGCCTCTCTGACTAGCACCCTTAAGAAAAAACACCATTTTCTTTATTTGTTTATCTGTAGATTCCATTAGTAAGACTTCTTGGTAAATGATTATGGCAGCAACATGAAGATATTGTTTGTATTTTATAAGCTTTATCCCTGCAGGCCACGTTATTTTTATTTTTGCGAGTGTATTTTGTTAGATCTGCAAGCTTCTTAAACAGCAAAATGAGTTCATGTTTTATGGATGAAGCGACGGCCTCTTACTGACCTGCTTCCAAAACATAATCAATACGTCTTAAAATACAGCAGAGTATGAGTAAAAATGAAATAGCAATCCCAATTCAAATATTGGCTTCTGGACTCCAGTTAAAGGGGGATTTAGATCAGTGATTCCATTTTGATCTAGTTAGCCTACTGATAGTGGTAATATAAACCCAGCCAAGCATGTAATTGAAAACTTGCTTCCCAGAAAAACAGTTACATTGTACGAAACCATTTGGTAAAAGGGAGAAATGAATCAGGGAAAAAATAAATGACAATAACAACAATAGAGTAATAGAATAATAATAGAATAGTACCAGCGGTATGATTCAAATAATTTAAAAACCGGTTCTCTGTCCCAATGACCAACTGGGTGGCCATGGCCATGGTGGGCGTGTCCAGGGGGTATGACAGGGAGCAAAAATGGGCTGTGGGGTGTTTCCCCCTCCCAGTGCTTTATAGTGCTCCTAGAAGGCTTCCCTGCAGCCTCCTGGGAGCAAAAATGGGCTGGGAGGGCACGCAACCCCCATGCCCAGTTTTGGGCCTAGTAGGCTTACCTGCACTTACCTAGGAACCAAAATGTGGCACTGGGAATTCCTGGAAGGGGTGGAGCAGGAAGGGGCAGGGCTAGCCAGCAATTTAACAACTGGTTTGTCCAAACCGACCTGAACCGGTTGAAGCTCACCACTGAATAGCACAGTCTAAACACTTGGCTAACAAAACAAAAATAATAATACGATGTTTTTATAGAATACGTAGGATTAGAGAAATGAATCAGAGTTCCTAAATTTCAAATGTTCAGGGTATTTTTATAATGGTGGTAGTGACGATGATAATTTTAATACAATTTCATCTATATTTCAAATACATGATCTTTATGGGCCATTCAGCTAAACTGAGGACTCAACAAACAGTAATTAACATTTAATGTAGCATTCTGACACTAGCTTAAAGTGAATTAAAATACTGTTTTCAAACAAACTATATACATTGAGCAGGTTCTGGACATGATGGTTCTCAGACCATCTTTCATGTGAGGTGATGTGATCCAGGACAGATGAGGGCTCTGCCAAGGTTGGTTTAGTAGTTCTCAATATAAACATGTAAAATTCAACATGTGTGTCTACCTACTTATGTCAACATGCAAGTATGTAAGTTCAGAAAATCAGGGAATGCAGTTTCTCATACAAAGTCCCAATATAAACAACTCAATTAAAAAACATAAAAACTAAAAGACTATTATAGTTAGGCATGCTAGATTTTATGTAGTAAAACAGTTTGGAGAAAACATTTGCCTTTAAAAATGCAATATTATGCATAACATTCATTAGACCATTCCCTTTCAAGGTTAAGCAACATTACACCAAGCAGATAAAAAAGCATAAGAAGTATAAACCAAAGAAATTGAAGAAACAAGATAAAGAAATATAGTTTCTCCAAACTCCATTCGTTCCATATCATTTTGTCCTTCCAAACTCATCATTGTTTTCACCAGGTCTATACCAGAAGTGGTATTCAGCCAGTTCTGACAGGTTCTGTAGCGGAACCGGTAGCGGAAAGTTTGAATAGTTAGAAGAACCAGCAAATAGCCTGGCCTTGCCCCCGGTGCCTCCTAGCTGATCTTTTGTTGGCCTGAACGGGAGAACAGAGCTGTAAAGCAGGTTAGTGGGGTGGGGAGGGAATGGGGATTTTGCAGTATCCTTCCCCTGCCATGCCTGCAAAACCATACCCGCAAAGCCACGCTATGCCCATAAAGACACACCCGCAGATCCGGTAGTAAAAAAAGTTGAATCCCACCACTAGTCTATACACACCATTTTTATATATTGCATTTTGAGGATCTTAACTTCAGCAGCTCCTTCCTGGTAAACTCTTGGCTCTTTAGAACCCACCCCTCTGAAATCTTCAAACCTATTCATCTTATTGTGTGCTTTCTCTAAATCAACACACAACAGAATTCCTTTCAAACATCCGTTTTATTTTTGATTGCATTTTCCCTTTTAGAGATTCCTTCTTTATCCTTCACCCATTTTCAGAACAACTTTTATTTCCTTCAAAATTGCTCTGCACTGTCTCTGCAGTTTTTTAATCTTGAAAGCTCCTTGCTGTCTTTGATTGCAACTGTCTTTTTCTCTATACGCACATCTCTATAGATTATTCAGCTCTCTATATAAATTAGCCCTCACTCTACTTTTCTTTCTATACATTATATAAAGTCTTACTTTTATCCTAACTGTAGTTACATATGATAATGCATTTTATTGGCATCTTCTTTCCATTCAATTTTACAGCAACTCCACAAATTACTGTGGCACTATCTAAAAAAAAAAATATTTCACAATGCTGCATTCAGCATTCTGTCCCCTTTCTATTCATAACGTTGCAAGATTAATCTCTCCAATATATTTCCATAAATATTTTCATGCTTTTTCCCCTGCAATCTTTCGATTACATTTCACGTTTCTTTCACACACACACACACACACACACACACACACACACACACACACCACTGCCCCGGATTCATTGCTCCAAGATCTGATTTTGACATTATCAAATAATTATCCATTTCAATTAATTATCTCTGGTATTTTTCTCTACCTTTCTCAATCTTTCATCATAGATAATCAAACCAGCCACGTTTTTGTTTCTGTGGTGGTTAAAGTACAGGACAAAGAGCAGGGAGATCCAGAATCTAGTAATCCTTGAGAGCAGAATCCAGCTGGATTATTTTGGGCACTCAAACCCTCTCAACTATAATCAGAGTTACACACTGTAACAAGCCAGCTGATAAATAAATCCCTTGTCACACCATGTACCGATAGTTTCACTGTAAGAACTAAGTGAGCCCAGTGCAAAGATAAGTAAATCTTGCAACATGTGGGACAAACACTAAAAAAAAAAAAAAGAATTGTAAAACATAATCTTTCATATTTTACCAAACAGATGGGCCTATAGAGATTCACTTTCAGCACTATGGATTTGATCAAATGAGGTTTTTACATAATGCTTTTTAATAATAGCGAGAGGGCATAGACAAGATTACCATCTTTACTCACTACCACCTGTAGCAAGACCTACAAACGCTACCAATACACCATGATCAATGCTCAATTTACCCCAAGCATGTTTGTTCTATTCTAATATAAAGCCAACAATATATTAAAAGCCAGCCAACTGTTATTTGCCTGCCACCAACTACAAGGCATATGTAACAGTCTAACATACACAATTAGGAAAAAAATGCACAAGTTCTCAAGAAAAAAAAATTGACCTCCACCCCAAGTATTTTATTCAGTTCAGCAAAGAATTTGGTAGATATCAGTTTGACTGAAATTAAATTTTCCCAGCAAACAAAGATGAGCTGTGCAAGTCCAAGAAGACAGAGAGACTGAAATGCAGAGGGAGCTAGGGACTGTGCAGCTGAA
This sequence comes from Tropidonophis doriae, assembly GCA_026931265.2. Taxonomy (NCBI): domain Eukaryota; kingdom Metazoa; phylum Chordata; class Lepidosauria; order Squamata; family Natricidae; genus Tropidonophis; species Tropidonophis doriae. The sequence goes on along the minus strand of JAPKID020007229.1, from coordinate 1,015 downwards.
TAAGCAGGGCACGTAAAGCAGGGGATTAAAATTTGGCCTTGTTAATTAACAATTAAGAGCCCTGAGCCAAAGCTTTTGATGCTATTCCTTCTGAGAAATTAGATCTGCAGACCCCATAGCTTATTTTTTCAGCAGGTGAGAACAAGTGCACAGTGATACTCTACTTTTAATATATTTTTACTTCATATAAATTGACAATTCTTCGCAATGAACTCTGCCCCTCCTTTTTTTTTAAAAAAAATGATTCTTTTCTCAACTGAAGTATTTTTCCCTTGTATTTACTTCATCTTATTGATTAAAAGCCAGAGGAAACCCAGGAACAACGACCACCATGATCTGCTCAGGTGGATAGTCCCTCACCCCATCTCCCACCATTATTACCAGTTGGAAGGAAGCCTGAAGGAGAGAGAGAAGATGATGGCAGGCATTGATCCCTGCTCACATCCAAAATTACCATCCATTTCAGGAAGGATCCCAAAATTTATTGTTTTATTTGCAACTAGCTGTACCCACCACACGTTGCTGTGGCCAAGTTTGGTTAAATGAAAAAGTTTATCCTCATAGACTCTCTCAGTGACCCCCTTCCTTCTCTGCCTCGGTTTCCCCTCCCTTCCCTTCCTCTCTTACTCTACCTACCTACTGTATTTCTCCCCCCCCTCTTCATCCCTCTACCTATCTACCTACCTACTGTATTTTCCCTCTCTCCATCTACTTACCTATTTACCTACCTACCTACTGTATTTCTCCCTCTCCCTCTCTACCTACCTACCTACCTAATGTATTTTTCCCTCTCTCTCTCCCTACCTACCTACCTAGTGTATTTTCCCTCTCTCTCTCTATCCCTCTACCTACCTACCTACTGTATTTCTTCCTCTATCCCTCTACCTACCTACCTAGAGAGAGAGGAGAGAGAGGCCACTGACTCAGCAGCAGCCTGGGGGGGGAGTTGACAGTGCAGGCAATGGGAGTGGCGAGAGAGGCCTTGTCTGGGAGGTGTTGGTGGAGGGAGGGTGGC